>BQKN01000821.1:379169-398564 GCA_022839385.1 Asparagus kiusianus
ATAAACATTGTTAGTATTATTATTATTATTATATTTTTTTATACTCTTTATTTCTTGGTGATTTTTTCTACTTTATTGGGCTTTTTAAGTAACCATTTAGCGAGTTTTGGGCCAATGAATCCCAACCCAATTGGGCTTATGTGACGTCCCAAGGTTCACACAAGGCTGCAGTCCAAGGTGAAACCCGGATTGTCAAACCTGCCAAGCACCAAACACCATGCTACGACATGTTTTACCATCACAGTCACTATATCTCTAGTGGAAATAACAAATAGGTGAAGGTACAAAATAGGCAAATAATAGAAGTAGTACAAAATTAGATATGCACAGAGAAGTATATTAACAAATGAGCCCAACTGAAATAGAATGAAAATATCTCTGAGTCTAAAATACATCTCAACACAATGAGTCAAATGAAATCTCACTAAGGCACTCAGCCTCTACAAAATAAATACAACTCTAAAATCTGAACAATGAACATAACTATATAGTGGAGCTTCAACTGCTAAAACTATGCAACGACGACTATACTAGAACTCCGTCATCCTGCGGCTCTCCGAAACTCTGATCTGCCTGAAAGATATAATTTAAACAAAAAAACAATAACAAGAGCGTCAGAGCGCTACAACAAGATCACCTCCATCCGCCCCCAGGGGAAGGGTTGCTAGATGAAGTAGAGGCTCTATCTATTAAGCATAGTCTACCTATATTATTTTTCCCGTATTTAATGGAGTTAATATTTAGACACCTATAAGACGAGACGCAGTACGTCGAGCGAAATAATCCAAATAAGGAAACCCTCATATATATACCATATATCTCAAATTGTAGATCTATAAATACAAATTCCAACTCTATGAATGAAAACAACACTCAAAAGAAAATACTCTAAGCCTAAACCATATAGGACCAATGTCACAATCTGGAACTACATTCTCAAGTAGTTTGCACAATTATAAGAGAAAGTCATCCAACTCAAAAAAATATCACCATAGGCCATATCTTGTATGCCACGAAACAAAGAATGTACCCTACTCATGGGTAATCTAACATAGGAGTAACTATAACTGATAATACATATATGAGTGCATCTCTTTATGCAATAGCAATACTCTTGTAATATTTTTACTCAATCGCTCTACGGCAATAGGTTTTATCTCCCTATCCCGGATATATGGAATGACGATACTTTTGTAAATTCTTACTCAATCGCCCTGCGGAAATAGGTTTTATTATCTCCCTATTCCAGATATATATAATAACGATACTATTGTAATACTCTTACTTAATTGTTCTGTGGTAATAGGTTTTATCTTCCTATTTCCAGATACGTGAAAGATCAAATACTAGTCATGTGTATTTATTGTTGACCCTTTGGTTTTGATGATGATTTGTCAAACAATTTATAGCTAATATATTTTCTAGTCTTTGTATTTCTTTTTTTCTCTTTACAGGTAATTCAACACACGATAATCAAGAGTTAAAGATTCAAGTTCATGTGTGTGCATTCACCTAGGTATAAGTTTAGTTTGCTTACATATATCGTATGATCATAGTTAAGCTCAATATGTAAACACAACACAAATTTGACGTTTTATATCATACAAATGATTTTTTATCAAACATTGTTACAATAGCTTTTATTTCATGTTTACAGCTCGTTCATATTTCATAATATATATATAATGTATGCGTGGTATATATACACGAGCTTACAAGTCATATTTTAATTTTCATGTTCGAGAAAAACATGTTTTATGAACACTTCTCAAAAACAGTGAGTTTTGTGCTTCGCGGTCGACCGCCAGTTTCTCACGATCGACCGCCGAACTCAGAATTACTTTCTAACGGCTATTTTCTGATTTGATTCTCTGGGGCTATTTTGGTCTTTTCTAGATTGTTTTGGCTGATATCATTGTTAGACCCTAGAGGGGGGTGATTAGGGTCTTATGCTAATCTAATCCGATTAAATGCCAATTAAAATTATTTAACAAATATATTCTTGCAAGATAGATATACAAAGAGTAATGTGTAAGAATATGCAATATACACAAGGTGATATATCCTATATGATAGAAATATATGTAAGGATATATAAACAATAAGATATATCCTAATAAAGAGATATAGACAATATATGTGCAAGGATATAAAACTAACACAAGGGTAAACAATATGAACTAGATAGTGGATCATATAAGTAATGAGCTAATGACAATGGCGACAAGAAATATAAACACAAGTATAAATAAACGCCAAAGCACACTCAAACACAAGATATGATCACGGAGTTCGGACCTTCCGTCCTACGTCTCCGCTCCCCACTCCCGGGGAGAAATCCACCATCACAACCGGGTTTTCTACGCTCACCCGAACAATGTTTACACCTCACAGTATCGGTTTTCAACGCTCACCGATCAACGTCACTCCTCACACTCGGTTTTCTAGCTCACCGAAAACCTTACAACATTCACAATGTAACAAATATAAATTTGTTCTCTACAATAGATGAGAACACAATTAAGCACAACTCAAAGTTACAAACTCTCACCACCCAACTATACTATGTATGTAAATACTAAAAGCTCAATGTGGGTGTGTGTAACAATGAGTAAAATAAAATCTAACTCAAATAGCAAACTAGCAATAATAAGAATATGAAAATCAATAATGAAATTGCTAGAGAATAGAGTTAGAAAACTTCTCTAAGAACACAAGAAGAGGATGAAGGGGATTGAGAATGAATCCCTCAATCTGCAGTGAAAACTTCCTCCTTTGTAAACAGAAACCCAAACTCAAACAAACAGTAAAACCCTAAACCCTTGTTTAAACACTTTGTTTAAAAACTTCTTGGATCACAATGAAAGAGAGCAGCAATAGGGTATTTATACCCACTCTAACTCTCAGTCAAAACCCTTAACAAAAGACAAAATAGCCCCAGCAAACAGCTCAGAAAATAGCCGTTGAAAAACCAACGGATCTATTATCGGTCGACCGGAAATTTCGTCGGTCGACCGACGGAGAGCAAAAACACGAAGAAGTAGTTCTGGACCACCGTCGGTCGACCGGTGCGGTCGACCGATGGAGCTTTCGGTCGACCGGACCTATCGACCGACCAACTCTCTGTCGCCCAGTGATGAAAGATCAAATGATCAGTCGACCGGTGCGGTCGACCGAAAACAGATATGACAGAAAATCTGATTTGCTGATTTTAAAATACTGTTTAAAAATATCAAATAAATTCCAAAAAATGTAAAACTTTGGGGAATGATTGTAGACATGATAATAAACATACTACAGTGACTGGTTATCAGAAAGGACCTCCCAAATGAAAAATATCATCATTTTACAAAATAGTCCAAAACATGAAAATGTGAGATACTTGAATTTTGATGTTTTGACATAAACCAACTTTTGAAACTTTGTAAAATGTTTTTATAGACTTAGTAGAACATGTATAAACTGATATTGAAGTCCATAAACTAATAAGATAATTTTTTCATAAAATTACATATTCTATGCAATAAGTACTAAAACACAATAGAGTATGTAATATCATAAAAACCAAAACACATGTATGTATATATATAACTATATATATGCATAGAAACCAAAACTTATGTATATATATATAACTATATATATATACGAAGAAACCAATAAATGTGTGTGTATAGATATTGAGCTTAGAGTATATAACACACATAATATAAAATCTAAAACTACATTACCCAAGCAATCTTGATCTTCAATAAAGCTTGACTTGGTACACTTGCGGATGAAGCTTGAGCTTCATCTTTAACTTGAATTGTAAGGCTTCACCGACATACCGCCAACCTCCTTTGGATATCATCGTTGAAGCTCTATTCCATCCAACCTCTAACAACGTTGTTTATCTACAATAAATACTAAAACACAAATACTAGACAAACAACATTAGAAGTAAATTGTTTGTTAAACATCATCAAAACAAGAAGGCCAACAATCTTGAGTGGGTATAAATACCTTATTGCCTTACTCTTTCAAAATCTAAGAGTTTTGTTTTAACAGTGAGTTTTTAACAAAAGATTAAGAGTTGTTTAAGAGCTGTTTAAGCTGATTTTGATTGTCTGTTTCGAAAGAAGTTTTCTACAACAAGAAGAGGTTTTCAATTCCAATTGAGGATCTTTCTCATTATCCTCCACAGTTCTTCTTGTCTATTGAGAAGTTTTCCTAACTCATTTTACACATAGATTACTGTTTCATTTTCATATCTTAGCTATATTAATTGAGTTGTATATTTTCCGTTCACTATCAACACACACACACACTATATTGAGCTTATAATATTTAATACTATATATTATGGGTAATGGTGTGTGATTTACTGAGTGTGAGATTCATTGTGTTCTCATTTGTTATCGAGAACAAATCATTGTATTCAACCATTGTTATGAGTATCACTTGTAATATACTTGTACACCAAGAGAAGTGTGAGGCGTGAGACGGGGTCGAATCCAATAGGAGTGACGTTAGTTGATGAACCTAGGGAGAGGTTGTATCCGAGCACTTGAGGAGGAGGACACGGGCTAGGTTCCTACACTTAGTGTGTAAAGTGTGATTGCATAGTATTTGGTGTGTGAGAGTTTTCGATAAACTTGTAAACTAAGTGTGTAGAAGTTCCAGCTTCCAAACCGGATTATGATAGTGGAGATCTCCTCGAGGTGAGGAGCGGGAATGTAGGTCGTGGTGACCGAACCTCGTAAACATATCGTGTGTTTGTGTTTTGCTTAGCGTATATTTTATTTATGCTTATTCTTATCATTCTTGTTCATATCTATCTCATATAATTCTTGTAAGAACAAATAAATCAATATAATTTTAATTAGCAATTTAATCGGGATTAGATTAGCATAAGACCCTAATCACCCTCTCTAGGGTCTAACAATTAGTATCAGAGCTTGGTGCTCTTTGATTTAAGGTCTAATCGCCTTTAGTTAAAGATCCAAGTTATCGTGTTTGTACTAATCTAATTTTGATTACATTTTTGCTTCTTGCATATAATCATTATGGATATGTATGATGCATCTAGTTTAGGTTATGCTATCAATGTTGCTCCTCATTTGGATATTTTTTCCTATGCTCAATGGCGTGTTAGATTCAAACTTTTTGTTCAATCTAAACAATTTGATTTATGGGAAATTATTGAGGATGCTTATATTATTCCCGCTTCCGAAAAATCCAAGTGGAATAAAGATGATAAAAGAATGTTTAATATTAATAAGCTTTTGTTAGAATATTTACTTAGTGCCTTTCACTCATCATTTTCTAACAAATTTGATCATTTTGATAGTGCTTACACCCTATGGAAATTCATTGAAGGACATCAAGGGGACTTAGAGACTATTCAACAAGCGCTGGAAAATCCCGCTTTGAGTTCTAAAGAAGCCTCATTTCCATGTACACTACCACTAGGTGATAACCCTAGTGAGGTATGCGAGCTTGACAACGATGATATTATTACTTTTGATGAGCTTGCTCTTGAGTTTGAAAAATTACACAATTGCTATATTGATATAAAAAGTAAGTATGTTAATATAAAATCCATTCATGAAACACTAGCCACTAAGTTTGAATTCATTGCAAATAAAAATATAATTCTTAAAGAATGCAATGAAAATTTGAGAATAGAAAATACTAGTTTGCTTCATGAAAAATGTGATGCCATGTTAGAAGTAGATAAGTTAAAATCTATGATGAATAATCATGTTTATCCTACTTCTAGTAGCAATGCTTGTATGCACAATGATGAGTTTAATCAAATGAGAAAACGAATATCTACCTTAGATTCAACACTAAACACTTGTATTGCTAATAATAAAAAGCTATGGACTTATGTGCAAAGTACAATGTTAATTCTTCTAAGAAACCTATTTACTATCCACACATGTATGACAAAATTCACAAATGTTCTATTTGTGGTCTTAAAGGCCATTAGCTCAATTTTGTCATAATGCACAAAAAATTGACAAGCCTATTCACGATTATGCATCCCATCAAGCTTCTTCATCACATACACATGTACACACACATAGTGTAAATCATAAACATGCTCATATGTACAAATGTGATTATTGTGGTTGTTTTGGTCTTTGTCCATGTTTTGTTTTAATTTGAAAAGAAATTCTCATTTGTAAAATAATTACAAAGAAAAATCTATTTTTGTAAATGAACCACGTGCACATCATTTCGGTCAAAACAAACCAATCAAACCCCTACATTGCACAAATTGCAATCGTATGGGTCATGTTTACGATTTTGTTTTGACCATATCGATGCACAAAATACGCCCAAGCGGGTTCATAACCCTAGGGCCTTAGATTTACATGATATGGGTTATGTCCCAAATTTTAGTGGTACCAAAATGATTTGGGTACCAAAATGAGTTTTATTTCATAACTATTTTTTATAGTTATTTTCCTTTTTTTTAGAATTTTGATATTGATTTTTTTTTATTAAAGTAAAATAAAATATTTTCTTGTACTACTAGCTAATAGGTTTTATATATGTATAATATCTCATAAAACAAATTTTTATTAAGGTCCAAAACAAAATTTTCACAAAAATCCAGATTTTACAATGATTTTACTTTTATTTTCCTCGCGGTCGACCGCCACAGTCGACCGTAAATGTTTTTGAGATTATCACGGTCGACCGCAAGAAATCTTTTTTGTTTTCTGTTCATTTTGTTATCGGGTTTCGGTTTTAAATTAGTTAATCTTTCTAAACCCGAATCAATCATAACCATTGATCTTATTTCTAATCTAATCTTAGCCGCTCCTTCTTCATCTCAATATACCCGACCTCTTCATTTTCCCCTATTTCAAATTTTTTCCCTAATTCTCAGAATTCCCCACGGTCGCCTGTCACTCTCATCGTCGATCGACTGCGGATCTCCACTTCTTCACTCTTATTTGGGAAACTTATTGGGTAATCTCTCCTCTCTCTTTCTTGTGCTCTATTTCAATTCTAGGGTTTCTATTTCATCTGTCATACCCTTTATCTAGGGTTTTCAATTTCTGTCTAATTTTTATTTGCTAAACCCTAGTTGATCCTATCTGATACAATACCTCCTAGGAAGAGATCTAAGCCAGATATTGGTTCCT
Source organism: Asparagus kiusianus (assembly GCA_022839385.1). Lineage (NCBI taxonomy): Eukaryota > Viridiplantae > Streptophyta > Magnoliopsida > Asparagales > Asparagaceae > Asparagus > Asparagus kiusianus. The sequence goes on from BQKN01000821.1 coordinate 386,315, forward strand.
CATCATCATCTATTGCCTCTAACTATGAGGATTTTCTACTGTTCAAACCCCTAGTTAAGAAATATAGAGAACTTTGTAAGTTGAAAATCCTGCCTAGTAGGTATATCAAATATGAGGAATTAGCTATCTACAATATTCATGAAATTCTATCTGCTGTTGGTTTGCATGATTTGCTTGATGTGGAACGTAAAGTTCTATATTATCCATTTCTTGTTTATCTATTTTATGCAAACCTATCTATTACATCTACAGCTAATGGTCTTCAAACCATCAATACATCTGTTAAGAATATTCAGATTTCATTTTCTGCTGACGAGCTTGTGGGAATTCTTAAGATCCCGTCAAGTGACGTTGAGCTTATGTCTATTGATCACACCGATCAGGATGTGAACGATATCATGTTTAAGCCCGGTTGCACCTACCCTATGAACAACAAATCACTTAATCCCACTGCCAAAATCATTGCTCGTATTGTTACTCAGAATCTTATTCCTAAGACTGGTAGCTTTGATCACTTTGCTCCCGACAAAGTCAATGCTGTATATCCTATTTTTGCCAAGATAAAAGTAAATTGGGCAAATATTTTCCTTAAAAACATGGCATGTAAGCATTACAAGTTTCTACCCTTTGGTTGCTTCATCACTCTTATTCTACAACACTTCGATGTTGTTTTATTACATGAACCCAAAGTTGATCCTAGTAAGGAATATTTTGATAGAGTCTCTCTCTCCCATATGCAAATTTTAGACTCCTTAGCTGATCCTTCTAAACGATCATCTTCCCATTCTTGGTCTAGAGCTTCCACTATCTCAGCTTCTGATGTTTATGACCGACTGGATCGTCTTGAGACTCAGGTCTCAAGTATTCAGAAGGATGTTAGGACTCTTCTTTGCTAGCAACGTCAGTCTCTTGGGATCTAGCTCCGGCTCTGGTTCTGGCAATGGTTCTGGCTCTGGTTCGGGATCTAGCTTCGGCTCTACATCTGATGATGGTGGTGATTAATTCCTGATGATATTATGTTTATGCTTTTGTTGAACTAAAACTAGATACTTATCTTTTATTTTGGAATTGTAATAACTTTATGGTTTGTGTTTAAAAACTATGTGATATTGTGGAACTATCTCTGGTTATTGTGGTTATGATAGCTTATGACTATCATTTTATGGTTTATAGATCCTCTGAACTATGTATTGTGAAAACAGGCTGTTAAGGATGCTATTTATGCAAAAAATTTGATTTTTATATTTATGATTTTAATAGCTTGTTATGGATGTTTATGGATGTTTATAATGATTATGGATGTTCATGGATGGTTATGGATGTGTAGCTCTCATATATATTCTTCTTGTTATTTTTGTTATGTCATTTATGCAAATTGACAGGGGGAGTATAGATTATTTAATCTGTGCATGAATGTAGGGGGAGCGTTGCTCCTATTTATTATTATTTCTTCCCTTTTTGATGTTGTCAAAGGGGGAGAAAATCTACATATTGATGTTTAGTTTAATGGTTTATTCATATTGATTTAATGTAATGATGCGTGGTTTATTCATGTTATTCTCATGTAACTACATGATTCATATGTTTGGTTTACTTGGTTTATTAATATGAATTTCATATCATTAAATAAATTATTTACCATCATAAAAAAGGGGGAGATTGTTGGCCCTTTGGTTTTGATGATGATTTGTCAAACAATTTATAGCTAATATGTTTTCTAGTCTTTGTGTTTCTGTTTTTCTCTTTTTACAGGTAATTCAATACACGGCAATCAAGAGAAGATTCAAGTTCATGTGTGTGCATTCACCTAGATATAAGTTTAGTTTGCTTACATATATCGTATGATCATAGTTAAGCTTAATATGTAAACACAACACAAATTTGACGTTTTATATCATACAAATGATTTTTTATCAAACATTGTTACAATAGCTTTTATTTCATGTTTACAGCTCGTTCATATTTCATAATATATATATAATGTATGCGTGGTATATATACACGAGCTTACAAGTCATATTTTAATTTTCATGTTCGCGAAAAACAGGTTTTATGAACACTTTTCAAAAACAGTGAGTTTTCACAAACGAAAATTATATTTCCAAAATTCTTTTTTCAAACATGTTTATTTTATCATTTAGAAACTTTCCCCAAAGTTTTACTATATTTGGAATTGGTTTGATATTTTTAACGTATTTTCAAAATCAGCCCAAAACCTATAATTTAACATGTATCAGTTTGCGGTCGACCGCCAGTTGTTAATTTTCATACTTTGCCTTTTATTGGATCGCGGTCGACCGTGACGGACGACCGTGGCTCATCCAGAGACTTTTGCGGTTGACCACCAGCTTTCAATTTTCATTTCTCTGTATTTTGTGCTTCGCGGTCGACCGCCAGTTTCTCACGGTCGACCGCTAAACTCATAATTATTTTCCAACGACTATTTTCTGATTTAATTCTCTGGGGCTATTTTGGTCTTTTCTAGGTTGTTTTGACTGATATCTTAAGTGGGTATAAATACCCCATTGCCTTCCTCTTTCAAAATCTTAGAGTTTTGTTTTAACAGTGAGTTTTTAACAAAAGATTAAGAGTTGTTTAAGAGCTGTTTAAGCTGATTTTGATTGTCTGTTTCGAAAGAAGTTTTCTACAACAAGAAGAGGCTTTTAATTCCAACCGAGGATCTTCCTCATCATCCTCCACAGTTCTTCTTGTCTATTGAGAAGTTTTCCTAACTCATTTTACATATAGAGTACTGTTTCATTTTCATATCTTAGCTATATTTATTGAGTTGTATATTTTCTATTCACTATCATCACACACACTATATTGAGCTTATAATATTTCATACTATATATTGTGGGTAGTGGTGTGTGATTTAGTGAGTGTGAGCTTCATTGTGTTCTCATTTGTTATCGAGAACAAATCATTGTATTCAACCATTGTTGTGAGTATCACTTGTAATACACTTGTACACCGAGAGAAGTGTGAGGCGTGAGATGGGGTCGAATCCAATAGGAGTGGCGTTGGTTGACGAACTTAGGGAGAGGTTGCATCCGAGCACTTGAGGAGGAGGATAGGGGCTAGGTTCCTACACTTAGTGTGTAAAGTGTGATTGCATAGTATTTAGTGTGTGAGAGTTTTTGATAAACTTGTAAACCGAGTGTATAGAAGTTCCGTCTTCCAAATCGGATTGTGATAATGGAGATCTCCTCGAGGTGAGGAGCGGGGACGTAGGTCATAGTGACCGAACCTCGTAAACATATCGTGTGTTTGTGTTTTGCTTAGCGTATATTTTATTTATGCTTATTCTTATCATTCTTGTTCATATCTATCTCATATAATTCTTGCAAGAAAAAAATAAATCAATATAATTTTAATTGGCAATTTAATCAGGATTAGATTACCATAAGACCCTAATCACACCCCTCTAGGGTCTAACATTTTTAAATTTTAACTTGTGACAAAAGTGTGTTAATTTAACACAAACTAAGCATAAGTGCACATATATCGGTGTGCGTGTCCACATCTGAAGTTCACCATCATCCCATGTGTTTAACAAGTCATAAATGTTATAATATAACAGTACAAGGTCGAGAGACTCGCTCAAAGACCAAAACAACCGAACAAAACATGAACAGGCTCAAAAGAGGTCGGCGGTCAACCGCAATTATGCGGCGGTCCACCGCGATAGGTTTTCAGGGTTTCGCAGGTTGCTGCTTGGCACGTGGTCGACCACCATTTAGGCGCGGTCAACCATGGACATATTTTCTAGACTGTGCAGGTTTCTGCACTGTGTTGTATTCATGTCGATTTTTGTGATCTAAACTAGTTTAAAACATGTGAAACTTGCATGAAAACATGACAACAGCAAATACATACTTCTAGAAACAATCTCAACATATATAGCATGAATATTTGCAACAAGAAACATGCTTAACCCTTAAACTTTCAAAAAACATAAAACAAACTCTTGTGTTAATCAAATTAGGGTTTTCCAACCTAATTACTCAAATTCTTCTATCTAAAGCATGGACTCTTAACTGTTGGCCTTCTTGTTTTGATGATGTTTAACAAACAATTTACTACTAATGTTATTTGTCTAGTATTTGTATTTTTGTATTTATTGTAGACAAACAGCATGTTAGAGGATGGATGGAATCGAGCCTTAACGATCATATCAAATGGAGGTTGGCGGAAATGTGGAGTGAAGCCTATACAATTCAAGTTAAAGATCAAGTTCAAGCTTCATCCGCATGTGTACCAAGATAGAGCTACAATGAAGATTAAGATTTCTTGGGTAATTTAGTTTAGGGTTTTATATTATGTGTGTTAGATACTCTAAGCTCAATATTACACACACACATTATATTGGTTTTCATGTATATATATATAGTTTGATATATACATATATGTTTTGGTTTCCATGTATATATATATAGGTATATATATATACATAGTTTTGAGTTTTCATGTTCATAAATATGATATTACACATTTCATATTTATTATTGCGTTTTGGTTTAGCTATATAGATATGAAACAAATTTACATTCATATATATAATCATATGTTTCATACTCTATTGTGTTTTTGAAAATATTGCATACAATATGCAATTTTGTGAAAATATAGTATTTCTTGTTTTTGGACTTAATAATAATTATATACATATTTTATTAAGTCTATATAATCATTGTGCAAAGTTTCAAAACATGGTTTAACCAAAATATCAAATTTCACATGTTTACATTTTCGTGTTTTGGACTAATTTGCAAAATGATGATTTTTCACAAATGGGAAATGCAATTTGAAAATTCCTTTTGTAACATGTCTGTCTTCATGTTTATATACATTTCCCAAAGTTTCATAATTTTTGGACTTCATTTGTTATTTTTAACTATTTTCCAAAAGTCAAAACATTCTCTTTTAAATCAGGTTTTCAGCTATGTCAGAATTCGGTCGACCGCACCGGTCGACCGAACCTGAGGTCAAAAGTCCACTGGGCCGACAGAAAGTTGTCGGTCGACCGGTCCGGTCGACCGATGAAATTTTCGGTCGACCGATGACTTTTCCGGTCGACCGACGGGCGCTTTCTCAGCTTCTAACGGCTAGTTTTATTATCGTTGCTGGGGGCTTTTTAGTCTTTCTGTTTTGGGATTTTGGCTAAGCTTTGAGGGGGTATATATACCCCATTGCTGATGTCTTTTTAAGTTAATCAAGAGAGTTTTAAAAACAAGTTTAAGAAAGTTTTAAACAAGGGATTGAGTTTGTTTAGTTTGTTTTTGGGGTTTGCTGTTACAAGGAGGAGTTTGCATCACCAGTTGAGGATTTCATCTTCAATATCTTCTCATCCTCTCTTTGTGTTTATAGAAAAGTCTTCTAACTCTTTTCCCTAGCAATTTCATTATTAATTTTCATATATTAATTATTGCTAGTTTGCTATTTGAGTTAGATTTGATTTTACTCATTGTTACACACACCCACATTGAGCTTTTAGTATTTACATACATAGTATAGTTGGGTGGTGAGAGTTTGTAACTTTGAGTTGTGCTTAATTGTGTTCTCATCTATTGTAGAGAACAAATTTATATTTGTTACATTGTGAGATTGTAAAGTTTTCGGTGAGCTAGAAAACCGAGTGTGTAGTTCCTAGAGGAGAGGAACGGAGACGTAGGTCGAGGGGACTGAACTCCGTGAAGAAAATTGTGAGGAGTGACGTTGTTCGGTGAGCGTTGAAAACCGACACTGTGTGGTGTGTAGAAGTTCCGGCTTCCAAACCGGGTTGTGATAGTAGATTTCTCCCCGGGAGTGGGGAGCGGAGACGTAGGACGGAAGGTCCGAACTCCGTGATCATATTGCTTGTTTGAGTGTGCTTTGGCGTTTATTTATACTTGTGTTTATTTTTCTTATCGCCATTGTCATTAACTCATTATTTATATGATCCACTATCTTGTTTTATATTGTTTACCCTTGTGTTAGTTTATATATCCCTGCACATATATTGTCTATATCTCTTTGTTAGGATATATCTTATTGTTCATATATCCTTGCATATATTTCTATCATATAGGATATATCACCTTGTGTACATTGCATATTCTTACACATAAGTAATTATATATCATCTTGCAAGAATATACTTGTTAATTAATTTTAATTGGCATTTAAATCGGATTAGATTAGCATAAGACCCTAATCACCCCCCCTCTAGGGTCTAACATTAACATATTAAACATAAGCATGATTGCCAAACAACTTAGAAAAGATATACATTCATTAAATCATATTTTTAAGACTTAGGTATCACAAACCTAGGGTTTTCTCATCTTCAATCCACATGCAAACTCAATTAAAAGTCAAATTAGAGTTTAAACATGATTAGCACATGATTAACAAGATAAAAATGAATTTAAAAGAAACCCTAATGATCATGATCATATTTCTATTATAAACAACAAGAAAAGCATGTAGATCTAACATTTGTTTAAGATCTAACAACAAAAATCTAATCTTTTTCACATTAGATTGAGATCTAAGCATGTAAACACAAATTAAACTTCTAAGCTAGTTATTTAACTACGGGAATGGGTTTGGATGGAAGTGATCTTGCCTTAATCTTATGTACAAGCCTCTGAAACAATCAGCAAGCAAACCACGAGCATGAACACCCTATTCTCTCTCGCTACACGTCGATGATATCGTCGTCATGCCGGTGTTTTGCTTCACAAAGCTCTCCATACTCATAAGAAAAAGGTCTAGGGTTTTCGAGGGGAGAGGGTGGCTACTAGGGTTCATTGATATGATAAAAGAAAAGAACTTTCATGAAAAACACAGATATTTATAGAGGCAAAACCGAAACAAACCTATTTGACTCGAACTAGGAAACCTAGTCTGACTAGGAAAATAACCTTCAGTATTTTAGCTGTAACTTTCTCATCTGACCTCAAAATGAGATGATCTAAGATTTATTAGAAATCTATTGAAGAGATTTACAACTTTGGTCTTTTACACTTTTCCAGATTCTAAATGTATAAATATGTAAAATATAAAACTCATAACTGGTTATTATTCCCAGATTTTTACTCTTTTGGCCTTTGTGCATGTTTTGTGCATTTGCATACATATTTTCACAAATATACATTAATTTGATCTCAAATCAATTCTTATCATACTCAAGCATCAAAATATGCTATTTTTCACCATATAACATATTTATCATTATTTATCATAAATTATTCAAATTTACGGGGTTTTACATTCTTCCCCTCTTAAAAGAATTTCGTCCTCTAAATTCCGCAATCGTATCTTAGGAATTAATACTATGAGAAAAGCACTAGGAGGGAATAATCCAGACAAGGAAATCCTTTCGTACACATCTCGTACCATTAATCCCTAGATATGAATCACTAGCAATATTTATGCTTAACAATCTAAAATGCGAATACTCCCACTTAACCCCTAACTAAACGGAACTAGTACGTCGGGCGAAAAATCCAAACATGGAACCCCCTATATATATACCATGTATTCCGAATGATTAGGAGCTAAGTGTTAATACCCCCATTTTAGCGTTAAATATAAATATGACCATATAGAACAATCAAAAATCATAAACATCAATATGCTATAACCAAATCAATTCACCCACTCGAACAGTTGCAGGTAGTCGCGACGCATATCCTTCTCGCGCTCCCAAGAATCCTCCTCATCTCTTTTCTATCTCTATTAAACTTTAACTTAAGCTATTACTTCCTTTCTAAGCCTCTCGTCCTCTCTAGTAAGAATACAACCCGTGATCTCCACTGTAGTTAAATCTATCTGAAACTCAAATTATAGTGCATCAATCACCCTCTGCTACTCCTCGTCACACAATTACTTCTAAATTATCAAAACATGGAAAAACATCGTGTCTACTCGACATTAGTGCTAGAAGATCTAGCCCATACCAAACGGCTCCAAAAATGTTCAACTCTCATGAACGGACCAATATATCTCGGGGTAAACCTTCCCCGTCTACCGAGTCACTGAACTCATCTATGGTATTTTCAATAAGACATAGTCCCCAATATAGAACTTTAATGGTCATCGTCTCTGGTCTACGTAACTCTTCCGATGATTATGTGCTACAAGAATGAGTTCCCGAATCTCTGTTACCTTTTCCGTAGTCTGCCTTACAAGCTCCTGTTTAACCAATAAACTTTCTTGTAATTTTGTCCAATGAATAAGCAATCTATAATGCCTCCCATATTATGCCTCATACGGTGGGATGCCAATAGTCTATGATAAATGATATTATAATCACACTCAATCAATGGAATATGATCCTCTCAGCTATCCTGCAAGTCTATAATACATGTTTGCTACATGTTTTCCGACACTTGGTTTACTCTCTCCATTTGTCCATCCATCTGTGGGTGGATAACACTAGAATATCAAAATTGGGTACTGAATAAATCCTAAAAACTCCTCTAGAAGTGTCTTTTAACATCTTTGTACATTTTCCTTGTGCCTGGATGCACTATATATCTGTTACGATGTGCCTAAACTATCACAAAATAAGCCATACCCTCCGGGTCTGCATCAAAATACCTCGTAATCCTGCTAATGATGTGTCCACGTAAACGACAAATGTTGTACCACTGCTCAGAAAAGTCAAAATTGTTATTGTAGTCTATCTAGCCTTAATAGTCTCAAAGGCTCCATGGCACCCAGTGCCCAAAGCAAACTATACACCCTTCTTCGTAAGTTGTGTAAGTGGTATCATAATCTCTTATAGCCAAAACTCGTATTTATTGATTTTGGTGTATCACTGATGCCTCTAATCTCGACTGTCCGCTATGCCCGCAATGCTAACAGAGGATGCCGCTCACGCTCTGCCTCCAATCTTGAAAAAAATAATGATCTCATCAAAAAAACAACTAGGAACTGGTCCTAGCACGGACAAAAAACCCGGTTCATCAAATCCATGAATACCGCGGATGCATTGGTCAGCCCAAACAGCATGACAAGAACTCAAAAGACCCATAGCGAGTCAAAAAATGCGGTTTTAGGAATATCCATTTATCGCAATCGCAACTGGAAATAACCAAAACGAAAATCAATCTTCAAGAAGTGTTACGTTCCCCGCAGCTAGTCGAACAAGTGATAAATCCTCGATAGTAGATCAGTGATCCAGGAAGTGACCTTGTTTAACTTACGATAATCTATACATAATTGCATGCTACCGTCTTTCTTCTCCACGAAGAGGACCGGTGCTCCCATGAAAATAAATGACTCTGACAAATAAAATCCTAAGTTAACAACTTATCTAGCTGAGTCTGTAGCTCCCTCATCTCTGCGGGTTCCATATGATATGATAAGGTGCTCGGAATATCGGTACGGTGCCTGTTGCAACTCGATGCAGGAAAACAACCTCTCTCACTGGAGAAAACGTAGGTATGTCCTAAACGACATCCTGATACTCTGAGATGACTCTGATCTCGCTCAAAACTACACCTCGATCCCGTATCATCACCTTCTCGACGTATGCCAGAAATGGCTCCGCATTCTAGTTACCCTATGAGGTTGCTACTATCTATACAATCCCAACGAATGCTTACAAGAATACTATTTTAGCAAAACAGTCGTTACTAATATTGTAGGATGATAACCATTTCATACCAAGAATGACGTTGAAATTCAACATCCACAAAATGACCAGGTCAAAGATGAACTCAAACTCATCTATACTGATAACACACCTCCTACATATACTCTCTAATAGGGACACCTCCCCTAGAGGAGTAGAAACTGATAACAGAACATCTAAGGGATGTGTAACTAACTGAAGCCTATACATGAAGGCATGAGATATGAAAGAATGCGAAGTTCCTGAATCAAACAAGATTCAAGCTGGATAAGAAATTACTACGAAAACTCTGTTCGCACTATGATCACGTGGCGCGACTACATAAACTCTGCTGGTGGTCGGCGCCTGCTGCGCTGCTGGCGGTGAAACACATGGGTCCATCTGACACTGATGAATACTCTGAATAGCACAATTCTAGCCTATTGGCCCCTAAATCCTTGGAATAACCGGTAGTACTGTTGGCCTTCTTGTTTTGATGATGATTTACAAACAATTTACTACTAATGTTGTTTGTCTAGTGTTTGTGTATTCCTATATATTATAGACAAACAACGTAGTTGGAGGATGGATGGAATCGAGCCTTAACGAACATATCAAATGGAGGTTGGCGGAACTGTGGAGTGAAGCAACATACAATTTAAGTTAAAGATCAAGTTCAAGCTTCATCCGCAACGTGTACCAAGTTGAGCTACAATGAAGATCAAGATCATTGCTTGGGTAACTTTAGTTTAGGTGTTATATTATGTGTGTTAAGTACTCTAAGCTCAAATATCTATACACACACATTTATTGGGCTCTTCGTATATATATATAGTTATATATATATATACACAAATTTTGGTTTCTATGCATATATATAGTTATATATATACATACATAGTTTTGAGTTTTCATGTTCATAGATATGAGATTACACATTTCATATTTAATATTGTGTTTTGGTTTAGCTATATAGATATGAAACAAATTTACATTCATATATATATAATCATATGTTTCATACTCCACTGTGTTTTTTGAAAACATTGCATAGAATATGCAATTTTGTAAAAATACTGTCTTATTAGTTTTTAGACTTCAATATCAGTTTATACATGTTTTACTAAGTCTATAAAAACATTTCACAAAGTTTCAAAAGTTGGTTTATGTCAAAACATCAAAATTCAAGTATATTATATTTTCATGTTATGGACTATTTTGCAAAATGATGATATTTCTCATTTGGGAAGTTTTTTTAGAAAACCAGTTTTTGTAGCATGTGTATTATCATGTCTACTATCATTCCCCAAAGTTTTACATTTTTCTGAATTTATTTGATATTTTTAAACAGCATTTTAAAATCAGCAAATCAGGTTTTGAATATGTCAGTTTTCGGTCGACCGAACCGGTCGACCGAACCTGAGTTCATATGCTCACTGGGCGACAGAGAGTCTGTCGGTCGACCGGTCCGGTCGACCGAGAGCTCCATCGGTCGACCGCACCGGTCGACCGAAGATGTCAGCTTGTTGTTTTTGTTTTCGACCTGATTAGCGGTCGACCGAACTTTTTCGTCGGTCGACCGAACGGCTCCATCGGTCGACCGAATAGTTTTCCGGTCGACCGACAAAGTGACCGTTGGCTTCCAACGGCTCTTTCTCTGAGCTGTTTGCTGGGGTTTTTGGTCATTTCGTTTTGGGGTTTTTGCTGAGATCTTTAGAGGTATAAATACCCCATTGCTGATGTCTTTTCAGATTGATTAAGAGAGTTTTAAAAACAAGTTTAAGAAAGGTTTAAACAAGGGTTTGAGTTTGTTTAGTTTGTTTTTGGGGTTTGCTGTTACAAAGAGGAGTTTGCATCACCAGTTGAGGATTTCATCCTCAAAATCTTCTCATCCTCTCTTTGTGTTTATAGAGAAGTTTTCTAACTCTTTTCCCTAGCAAATTTCATTATTGATTTATCATATATTAATTATTGCTAGTTGCTAATTGAGTTAGATTTCATTTTACTTATTGTTACACACACCCACATTGAGCTTTTAGTATTTATATACATAGTATAGTTGGGTGGTGAGAGATTGTAACCTTGAGTTGTGCTTTCATTGTGTTCTCATCCATAGTTGAGAACAATCATTTGTTATACTCTGCTTAATTGTGAGATTCACTTTGTAATACACTTGTACACCGAGTGAGGAGTGTGTGGTGAGAGTCGGGGATCGTCCCAAGAGGAGTGGCGTCGGTTGACGTGCCTAGGGAGAGGTTGTAACCGAGCACTTGAGGGAGACACGACTAGGTCCAACACTTAGTGGGTGTAGAGTGTGATTGCAATAGTATGTTGATTGTAAAGTTTTCGGTTAGCTAGAAAACCGAGTGTGAGGTGTAAACGTTGTTCGGGTGAACGTAGAAAACCCGGTTGATAGTGGATTTCTCCCCGGGAGTGGGGAGCGGAGACGTAGGACGGAAGGTCCGAACTCCGTGATCATATTGCTTGTTTGAGTGTGATTTGGCGTTCTTTCATATTTAAGTTCATATCTTATATCACCATTGTGCATTGCTCATTTCTATATCATCCACTATCTTGTTTATATTGTTTACCCCTTGTGTTAGTTTTATATCCTTGCATATATCATATAGCATATCTCATTGC
>BQKN01000821.1:414212-425297 GCA_022839385.1 Asparagus kiusianus
CGGATCTTTATAACCGATAAACGATTATTTAAGATAGCAATGGAATCGAAGAAAGCTACGATTTTTCCCGCGAACAATCTGGCGACCACAGTGGGAGCCGCCGATCTCGCTGCCGAGATCGGAGCGTCGCAGCCGCAGATCTCAATCCCGGTCGTTGAGGAGGTTGAGTATGAGTTCGACCAGCAGAAGTTCGAGGAGTACCTGTCTTCCTCGTCCGGATCTACCTCCCCCCGCAAGTCCAAGAAGTTCTCCTCCAGGAGAAAAACTCGTTGGTATGAAGACGTAGAAAACACCAACGAAGATCTCGCCCCAGTTGATGCCAAAGTCGCATCGGGTAAGATTCCCCTAACCTCCAACCAGGTCAGATCTGCTCTGGTCAACTCTTCTGCTGCAGAGGGCGTGGTGACTCTCTCGAAGAGAGCCCGTCAAAGGCAACGTCAGCGCTTGGCGCGACAGTACGCGAAGGCGATGGAATCCGTAGACGGAGTCCGCTACAAGGCGGATCTGAAGAACGGAAGAGGCAAACAGCCTCAGCAACTGATGAATGGTAGCTTTTCCAAGCCGCCAACGAACGAATGGGTCCGTGTCAAACGGAATCGTTCGACGCTGGAGGAGCGCATTCACAAGCGCCGCGTACTATCAGCGTAGGCACGGGCTCAAGTCGAAGAAGCCCGTAGAAAGCTGCAGAAAGAAGTGGCTAAGAAACCGCCACCAACTCACAAAGTTTGGAGGCCGAAGTCTGAAGCGGCGATTCCGGCTAAGGAGCGACAACTGCAGCCTTCAAAAGTTCAACCTCCGGCGAACCAACCCAAATCGCTGATGATTTCCACAACTGCTCTGGGAGATCCCGTAGGACTATCCCAAAGAAGGAAGTTAGTCTTAGAGCGCCTCGGTCCACTTCCCAAGAAGCGAAGCAAAGCTCCAGTCCAAGAACATTTGGGTCCAATAAAGAAACCCCGAACGATTCAACATGTTGGGGGTCGCCGCAACCCTCAACATGACAAAGAGATCAGGGCAGCTAAGCGCACTACTCTGCGCATTGAAGTCCAGAAGCCCGCTGAGGATTCACGCCCACAAAGGCATATTTCGAGGCGTGTGACTCTCGAAAGCCCGAAGAAGACAGTTCGCCCTCAGAAGGAAACATTATCGTCTGATGACGATGATGTTATACCTGAGAAATCGTGCCAACACACGATAGGTTACTCTGACCTTCAAACTGACGAGTTGTACTATCGTGTTGGGGGTACGAGCAAAGCCAGAAAGAGAAGTCCTCGAAGGCTATAAACTCAATGCCCCTGTTCCAAACTCATCCGGGCGGTATTGTCTGAGTGCAACTGCATCAAGGTTGTCCCCGAAAGAGTTTTAGTTTTCGAAAGGCTTAGTACCGAAATGCCAAAACCAAGGCATAGGCATTTCCGACGAAGAAGAACGGTGGTCGAAGATGGAGAATTTCCGAGGGTCACCACCAATATGACCAGCAAGGGAACATCGGCTCAGGACAATTCCGAGGCGATTCCAGAGGTGCCCCGACGTGTAAATCGTCTGCAGTCCAGAGCTATCATTCGTGCAACATATGGTAGGGTTCGGACAAGATTACCTTCAGGAGATGAAGAATCAGATGCCGGCTCGGCAGTTGCATCGGACAATACCGTATCCAGCGAAGGACAACCCCGCGAGTCATTCATGATAAGCGCGGAACAAGTGGCCAAGATGCTCGAAGAAGCCATGGCCAAACAACAGGAGAGCTTCAGGTTCGAAATGCAGATGGCCATGCAGAATATGAGAGAAATGCATGAGCAACAAATCCAGGCACTGACGAACCAGCAAGGCGAACCAAGCCGCCGTAACCAGGTTATTCAGGAAGATGAGCACACAGATACGGATGAAGCTCGCAACGCCAATAATCCTCCCGTCAATGCAGGGGGTGGTAATGAGGATGCTAGTCACAATGTCACGCTTCCACCTCAGAATCGTGCTAACGAAAACACGGGTGAAAGTTTGAAGATCAAAAACCTCGAGAGCAAGATCAATACGTTGATTTCTGCTCAAGAGGTGAAGAAAACGGGCATTCCTTGTCCATACCCAAGAGAATGGGAATCAATCCCATATCCGGCGAAGTTCAATTTAATTAACTTCACGCCGTTTGATGGGAAGGGTTCACCCACCCAGCATTTGATTTACTTCAAATCACATCTGGGGGTTATCTCTGGCAATGAGCTTCTGATGGTACGGTCCTTCGTTGGCACTCTTCGTGGAGCCGCCTTCGATTGGTATCGCCACCTTAAGCCAGGTAGCGTGAATAGCTGGGACGATATGGAGACTAAGTTCCTCACCAATTTCTTTGACGACAACACCGAGATATCTATCGGATCGTTGCTGGATAAGAAACAGAAAGACGGGGAGTTGGTCGATACATTCGTCAAAAGGTTCTGGAACAAGGCGATGAATTGCTGGGACCCGATCACTGAGGAGTTCATTCTCCAAACCTGCCATAACAATCTTTCATTGGACGTGTTGGAAGCAATGGGGACAGCACCATCCAAAATATGGAAGGATCTGAAGGTCCGAGGGGAACAAGCCGAGCGATTCCTCAGAAGGAAGAAGGCGGAGAGAGGCCAGCAAGCGGCGAATGCTCCAACGCAGAATTTCAACCCAAGGGGGAAAGGTAAGTCACATGCTAATGCAGTTGATGCTAATCAAACTTTTCAATTGCAACCTCAGCAACAACAGCAGTGACAACAACGGCCTCAGAAGCAGAAATCTTCGGAGCCAAGGTTTCCCAAAGTTTACTCCTTCAAAGATGATGAAGTTCCCGGCATCTTCAAGTACCTGTTGGAGAATAACAAAATCCAGCTGTCGGCGATCGTAGATCAAGAAGGGGCCAGCAAAGTGACGGATCCGAAGTACTACGCGTACCATAGAGCGGTCCATCACCCTACGAGGTCATGCTACCACCTCAAGGATAAGATCCAGGCGTTAATTGACGTAGGGGTCATAACCCCGAAGCCTGCCAAGAATGTAGGAGCAAATGCAGTGTCAATCAGCTTTGGATCGGTGCCCACAACATGGTTCGAGCCAAAACGTGTCACCAAAGTAGGAATGTAGACGGTAAATGATGATCCATATAGACAGCGCCAAAAGGGACTTGTGCCACACACAGCCCCAAACGGCGAAATCCTCTGGGTTCATCCGGATCTCATTGAAGATGATCAGTGGGCGACTTCCTCGACCAAGAAGGGTAATGGCAAGTCTTGCAATGCTACTTCTGCAATCTTCGAAGAGGATGGTGATGAAGCTCCTACCTTCCCGCTCTCCGAAGAAGAACAAGAAGTCTTTGCCACCAGAAGCGGAAACCAGTACCACTTTAACTATCCGTCACCTAGTGATCAGTTAGCTGAGCAGAGAGTGACTAAACGGGGACCAGCCAAAACTCTCACAGAGCTGGGGGAGATTGCAGTTCCTAAACCGGTTGAAGATGCTCGACGATAGCCGGTGGATAAGCAGAAAGAAAAGAGGCCTCAAGAGGTGCAGAATCCGAAGCAGTCTCGTTTCAATCGTTCGATTGGAAGAGATAAACCGGAGAGTTCGAACACTCCGCGCATGTTCGATATTATGGCTCAACTAGCTAATATTCTAGCATGGATAACACTGTATGAGTTGTTACGGTTGTCTAAGGAGACCAAGGAAGCCTTACAAGAGGCCTTGGCCGATTCAGAAGCATTCCTTACTCGGGTCTAGCCGGTGTCGGAAGAACCAGAACCGTTAATTCAACAATGCAATATAGCGGCTAAGAACCTTCCCTGTATTACATTCACCAAAGAGGATATGCAGACGAAGAATTCGAACCATGATCGACCCCTGTACTTCATTGGGTACATTGGCTCCAGCGAAGTCAACCGAATCCAAGTGGATCCGGGTTCCGCTATGAGTATTATGCCGCTTCGCTTGATGCATAGCCTCGGCGTTCCAGTCAGCAAATTGGCATCTATAAGCACTATTATTTACGGATTCAACACCAGCGGGTCAAGGCCTTTGGGAAAGATCCGGATAAAATGTCAAATGGGTGATCTGAAGACGGAGGTCACATGTTACGTGATTGATGCTGAGACATCATATAACTTACTACTGGGTCGGCCTTAGATCCATAGTAATGTTATAATTCCTTCCACTCTCCATCAGTGTTTGAAATATGTCGACACTGATGGTAAGGTCAGGACGGTGGTCGCGAATAAGCAACCATTCAAAGGGTTTGAGAATTATTTCACCGATTCTCTCCTTTATGGTAATGAATTCGATACTGAACCATCGGCCCAGGGCACGGACAGCGGAGAAGAAGCTAATACCGAAGCCGGATTTGATTACAATAGAGGTTTTGTTTTTAATGACATTGTACCCTTTGTAATCAATCTTGACGATGAACAATCGTCAGATGACAGTTGTAACTGGAAACTTGCCAATAATGAAATAAATGATGATTTAGAGTACTCACTGTCTCTTGATGATGTGATAAAGGGATTGTATGATAATCCCGATTTATACATGCCGCTTCGATCATCCTATATAACAAAGAAAAGCCTCCAGCATTCTTTCGGGACAACCCTGGTTATCCCTGCCAAGATAGGAGATGAAAAAGAAGTGATTTACGACAAAGGAGAGAGTTTTCCATTACCAGATCATTTCTTAAGAGAAGATGAGAATGATGACAAATCTGGTCTGCATTTATCTAAGTATAGTCCGGAAGCGCGCAAGCTCATGGAAAAATAGGGATATGATTTCACACTCGGAGAAGGTTTATACTTCGATCGAGGTGCCCGTATTCCAGTCAAAGCGGCATATGACCGAAAGGGAAATCGGATGATTATTATAAATTCAGACGAGGTTTAGGCTATGCCTCCTCATCTGATGACGAATGTTGTTGGCAAGTCATCGATCAAATTGCTAACAAAGGTAAAGAAGGGTATTCTTCTGATTCTTCAACTTGGGACTCCGATACAAGTCTGGGGGAAGTATTCAAAGCCCTAATGGCGAACATGGCCACAGCTGATCCATCCACAATGGAGGACGACGATCAAATGCCAACATGGGAAGACCCATGGGTTCATCACCTGAACATGCAGTATGGTGATAGGTTTGAACAGAGGGAACCCCCCCTCCCCCCCACTGAAGATGAAGTAGTCCAAATTAATATGGGCGATGAAGCCAACCCAAAGCCCATATTCATCAGCGATAGTCTTCCCCCAAATGAGAAGGAGGAATTAATTGCTCTCATCAGGGAATATATCGACGTCTTCGCTTGGAACTATGAAGACATGCCAGGGCTCGACCCTAATGTGGCAGTGCATCGCCTCGATATCAAGTCGGATGCCAAACCTATCAAACAGCAGCAGAGACGGTTTCATCCGCAGATTATGGAAACCATTGAGACAGAGGTTAAGAAATTGATCGACTCAGGGTTTATCCGAGAGGAGCAACATCCAGACTGGCTAGCCAATATTGTTCCAGTCATGAAGAAAAATGGTAAAATAAGGATATGCATCGACTTCAGGGACCTAAATGCGGCATGTCCGAAAGACGACTTTCCTCTCCCAATCACAAACGTCATCATCGACAATACGTGCGGATTTGAGAGAATGTCTTTTATGGATGGCTTTTCAGGATATAACCAAATCAAGATGCATCCGGATGATGAGAAGCATACAGCGTTCAGAACACCCCTCGGTGTCTTTTGCTACACGGTGATGCCTTTCGGTCTAAAGAATGCAGGCGCCACATACCAGCGAGAAATGACTAAGATTTTCCAAAAGCACCTCAGGAAGACGGTCGAGTGCTACGTTGATGATTTGGTTGTAAAAAGCCGCAACAAAGAAGATCACATCAAGGACTTGAAGACGATGTTCGATCTCATGCGGAGTCATCAATTGAAGATGAATCCCACTAAATCCTTCCTTGGAATGTCCAGCGGAAAATTTCTTGGATTCGTCGTCACCACTAAAGGTATACATATCGACCCTGACAAGGTGAAAGCGATACATGAATTGCAGCCCCCGAGAAATTTAAGAGAACTCAGAGGATTGCAAGGGCGTTTAGCTTATATCCGGCGGTTCATCTCAAATCTTTCTGGGAAGTGCCAACCATTCTCTAAGCTAAACAAGAAAGGTGTGTCATTTATTTGGGACGATGCCTGCCAAAAAGCACTCGAAGACATCAAAACGTATCTGACGAATCCTCCTGTTCTTGTCGCACCAAAATCAGGTAAACCGTTCTTGATTTACATCAAGGTGATGAACCATTCGATAAGTGCTTTATTAGCACAAGACGATGATAATGGTCACGAACAGGCAGTTTATTACCTAAGTCGGACTTTGGTAGGCGCCGAGTCCCGATATCCGATGATTGAGAAAGAGTGCCTCGTATTGGTATTCGCAGTACAAAAGATGCGGCATTACTTGGTCGGACAGACGATTTACGTTATCTCTAACGTTAATCCAGTACGGGTATTTATGACACAACCGGGTTCGATGAATTGGCGTTTAGCGAAGTGGGCCCTTCTCTTGTCCCAGTATGATTTGCACTTCAAACAGCAGAAGTCAGTCAAAGGACAAGCGATTTGTGATCTTTTGGCGGCAAGCCCGACAACGGATACGGCAGAAGTATATGATGATTTGTCGGATGAAACCCACGAGGTTAACACCACGTCGCATCAACAAGTATGGCAATTGTACTTCGACGGTGCTTCAAGGGCAGCTAATGTGGCAATAACCTGGATGTTCTAAAGTCTCCTCCGGAGTTGGAGTTGTCTTAGTTTCCCCGGGGAAGCATGTGATGCCTCGGGTTTATTCACTGACTGGTCCATGTTCCAATAACGTGACCGAATATAACGCACTTCTCATTAGACTCAGTTTCGCCAAGGAGCTGGGGGTCGAATATCTCGAAGCTTTTGGGGATTCTCAATTGATAGTCAACCAAGTCCGTGGAGAGTATGAAGTCAGGAACCAAGACCTGATCCCATACCACCAGGAGGCCATCAAAATGGCAGATTCTTTCGAAGAATTCTTTATTGAATACATCCCTCGTCTCCAGAATGCTTATGCGGATGCACTGGCAGCACTAGCAGTATCACTTGCGCAGCCGCCCGAAACTGAACTGCTAGTCACAGTAAGATCACATCAACTCTGTATACCCATATACAATATGGATATCGAAGAGGAAGATGACAAGAACATAAACGCCAAGGAGGTGAACTCAACTCAAATAGGGTCTGAGTCCCGAGATTGGCGTTTTTCTATCATTGACTACGTCCAATATAATATTTTGCCAGAGGATGTAAAAGAAAGGGAATCAATCCGCCGAAGAGCACCAAAGTTCTTCTATAATACCGAGACCCGTACATTATACCGTCGGGGGTATGATGATTTGCTACTCCGATACCTTTTGAACGAAGAAGCAGAAGAAGTTCTTAAGGAAGCACACG
Source organism: Asparagus kiusianus (assembly GCA_022839385.1). Classification (NCBI taxonomy): domain Eukaryota; kingdom Viridiplantae; phylum Streptophyta; class Magnoliopsida; order Asparagales; family Asparagaceae; genus Asparagus; species Asparagus kiusianus. The sequence goes on from BQKN01000821.1 coordinate 421,684, forward strand.
AAGGAGAATGCGGTGCGCATCAGCCTGGTCCCAAGCTGTATGATCGAATCAGAAGAATGTGATATTTTTGGCCAACAATGGTACGTGACGCAATCGAATACGCCCGAGGATGTCATGCTTGTCAAGTACATGCAAATTATGTGCACCAACCACCGGAGCGATTACATACGTCAACCACGTCTTGGCCATTCGAGACATGGGGTATGGACATTGTTGGTCCTATTTTTCCCCCTTCAGTCAAAGGTGATCGATTTATTCTCGCAATCACGGATTACTTTTCAAAGTGGGCTGAAGCAATTCCGCTTAAAGAAGTGAAGACGAACAACGTCATCAATTTCATCAAGCATCATGTCATATACCGACACGGCGTGCCGAGACGGATCATTCATGACAACGGTCCACAGTTCATAAGCAACGCTTTCGTCAGGTTCTGTGACAAGTTCAAGATTCAAGATGTTTCGTCAACAGCTTATTATCCCGCTGCGAATGGATTAGCTGAGGCTTTTAACAAGACGATCATTAAGATCTTGTCAAAACTCGTGAAGACCAATAAACGAGACTGGGATGATAAACTCGGTGAAGCACTCTGGGCTTATCGTACCACCATACGCACACCTACAGGAGCTACCCTATATTCGTTGGTATATGGATGTGAAGCTGTGTTGCCTTTGGAGATCCAAATCCCATCCCTTCGGATTGCTCTCGCAACGGAGATGACGACGGAAGAGCAACATCAGAAACGTCTCGAAGAACTCGAAATGTTGGATGAAAGACGCTTGGAAGCTCAACAACACATCGAGTTTTATCAAGCCAGAATATCTAGGGCTTTTAACAAAAGAGTCCAACAGAGAAGCTTCAAGGAAGGAGATCTGGTCCTCGCTGCTCGCCGACCGATAATCCTCAACTCCAAGAAGAAGGGTAAATTTGAACCCAAATGGGAAGGACCGTTTGTGATAGACACAGTCTACTCAAACGGCGCATATCGCCTCATTTCTCTAGAGGGCGTCAGGCAATTATTGTCAATAAATGGGAAGTTCCTGAAAAAGTACTATCCCTAGTACATTCAGGATAACCCATTTATCGGGAAGTTCCTCGAAGAATATTACACTTAATATTCTAGAGGATAACCCGAAATTATTTTTTTACCACCAAAATCCCTCACTGATCAATTTCAATTGACAGTGAGTCCACTAAAACTGTCTTTCTGGTCTAAGCCACCAACAAATTCCCCTCTTGATTCTTTCCACGAACAAGAGGTCCATTTTCAATTCAAAGCCTCCTTTCGATAAACGAAAGAGCTCCCCTCTTTTCTCTATGGTTAAACCTCTTCATGGTTATAACCAAAGTTGAAATTTCATTTCGATAAACGAAAAACTCATCTAGATAACCAATCCTATAAAAGGTAAGCTTATTTAGATCTTCCGGATTCTCGGAGTGGAGATCCCACTTCTAGTTTCTTTCTTGTACTGGAAATAGAATATAAAATTCTTCCTTTCCAGAATCAAGGAATAGAATATAAAATTCTTCCTTCCTTGCTCGGGGAATAGAATATAAAATTCTTTCTTCCCACACCAATCCTTTTCCAAGAATTTAGGATTCATCCTAGGAAGTTTATCCCGAATCCTAAACAGGGATAAGTCTGCGCCTAACACGCGCTGCCGGTTTAGTCTTTCTCCGTAGAAGAAGACACCAGAGTTCGATTCTGGGGTATTTTATCCTGAAACCGAAGCAGGGATAAGTCTGCGCCTAACACGCGCCGCCGGTTAGTTCTTAACCGTTAAAAAGAACATCCGTCCACATATTCAACATTGTGGCAGGTTGTTATTAATAACACCAAAATCCATGCCTTACACGCATGGGGAATTTCATCCTGAATCCTAAGAAAGGATATGCCGACGCCTAACACGGGCCGCTGGTTTAGTCTTTTTCCGCAGAAAAAGGCATCAGAGTTCGATTCTGCGGTATTATATCCTGAAACCTAAGTAAGGGTAAGTCAGCGTCTAATACATGTTGCCGGGTAGCCTATTCCCGTAACAATGGCGAAGTCTACGTATTCAAAGTCATAGCAAAGAGTCTAAGGGAGTTCATTCCGTTGGCATAACGTCACATGCGGAACGGATTTAGACAATCCGCATGCTAGCCCGACTCAAACGGTAGTCGGTAAAGGCTAATCAAATCCGTTGAAGGCTGGGGGTTAGCCAAAAATCCTAAAGTCAACGCCTAACACACGTCGCCGGGTAGCCTATTCCCGTAACAAATGGTAAAGCCTATGTATTCAACATCATAGCACAAAGTCTAAAGGAGTTCATTCCTTTAGCACAACGTCACATGCGGAACAGACTAAAACAATCCGCATGTAAGCCCGATTCAAACGGTAGTCGGTAAGAGCACGTTAAATCCGTTGAAGGCTGAGGATTTACCAAAAATCCTAAGTTAACGTCTCATACACGTTGCTGTTTAGTCTTTTCACAGGAGAAAGACGAAGTCTACATATTCAATATCGTAGCACTAAAAGGGTTAACTCTTTTAGCTTAACGTCACATGTGGAACGGACTAAAACAATCTGCATGCTAGCCCGACTCAAACGGTAGTCGGTAAAGGCTAATCAAACCCGTTGATGGCTGAGAATTTACCAAAAATTCTATAAATACGAGTCATTGACGCATCAATTCCATAGATTGGTCTCGTGACTCAAGTATCTGCCACGCTCTAATTCCTTAAGAGCTTAAACTGTGTATACTCCAGAAGACGTACGAGTATAAACTGTGTTGGACGTCGGACAACGCGTCACAAGGAAGCTCAAACGCCGGACAACGCATTGTAAATGAAGATTCAACACCGACAATCGATGGTCAGTTCTATGTTGAAACAGCAAACTCGAGCTAAAAAGTCAGGAAATCGAGAATCGACTTCAAGTTCAAAATTCTGACAAACGGTCAGACAATAAATGCAGCACCGGAACCCTTACAGACATTCGACAAAGCACCGAATAGCCTGGAGGACTGAAGGAATCAATAATAGAAGCCATTCTTAATATCCCGTCGTAACCGATTGAAGGATGGGACAATCATATCTAAAGTATTCCAGACTCGTCTATAAAAGAACGAGGCTGAAATACTTTAGAGGAGGTATCTGTAGGCGTATAAAACTGCCTATAGGTCCCTTAACACAGCTCGACGATGTCAAACCAACCATCGGGCAACGTATCCAAACACGATCGTTAGTCCACAACACCGAAGCCAAGTGATACGCGACGAAGCGGATTAACGAGGCTACGAGGCTAACGAACCGCACGCAAACAACGGAATAAATCCACTCGCGTGCGGAATCAAGCTAACGGGTCGAGGAATCAACGAGTCATCCAACCAAGAGCGGACTCGAACGAATCAAGATCGAATCAAGATCAGTTTCGGACTCGAACTCAGAAGTGGATTTACTGCCAAATCAGGATCCGGATTTACTGCCAAATCAGGTCAACGAATCAAGTCCGAATAAATCAACCACAAAACCGGAAAACGGACGCAATAGCAAAACAACAAACACCTGGAGGACTCGGTCAAAACTGAGCCGCTTAGGTGGCTCACCGAGCCACCAAGGTGGCTCGGTGGCCGAGC
>BQKN01000821.1:430297-490473 GCA_022839385.1 Asparagus kiusianus
TCAAAATTTGGTAAGTGAATATATTCTTTTTCATTGACCAAAAAAAAGTGTCACCATCTTGAAAGCTGAGGTTGTTGTGGTGTATAGTTGGCCCTTGATATAGTTACTTAGTCTGCAAGGTATTTACTTAGGCAGCTAGTGTTACCATGTAGTAACACATTAATACTATAGATTAGTACAACTGACATATGTGTAGATTGACCATTTATAGAAGTCAGCATTAAAGAGATTGGTTATCTAATTGATATATTCTAACATGATATGTTGAGGATAAGATATGATTCAAATCAATCATTTGTAATTAGGACAGACAACCATAGTAACTGGCCGGATTGAAATAAGGCATAATAACCAACCTGTTGAGACCGGCTATCTCGGACCCATGTCGTTATATTTAGGCTTAGGGTCAGGTCCATAGACCATGACCATGTTGAATGCTTAGCATGTATGTCCCACACTTTAGGAGCTAAAGTACATAACATGTCGTCATGAAGTAGTTTGGTAACCCAATTGTAAAATCTAGGACGTATGCATAATAATATCCCCTTCTCTCGAGCTGAGATGAAAATCTGAGTTAGGAGTAAATAAGCTTCAACTTGAGTCTATGTCATAATTCGTCTAATCATATTTAATGCCGATTTGTCAAATGTGTGGCCTGGATTCTAAATATTATGGACTACCGTCCCCAAAAATGTGTCTCCTGGTTAGTTTTGCTCACTACTTAATGGTTTCCACGAGTCATGTTAGCATCCATTAATTCGAAAAGATTTTCCTTTCTCACAAGCCCCAATATTTTTTTATAAGAAGCACAGCCGTTTATTTTGCTCTTACTTCCTTTTCATATGGATGACTAAAAGAAGAGAATGAGATCCAAATTGAAAAACATTGCGATCGATAAAGGCCAAACCATTGTTGCTTTAAGCTTAGATACATTATCTTTTTTTAAAGTCTACTTTGAGGAAGACAAAATAGAATTAGGATCCTTCATCCTAGGATCTCCCTAATCCTTAGAGCCCTATTCTTCAATCCCTTGCCAAAGACAATGAGAACAAAAAGAGGAAACAAAGAAGGGAAAAAAGCAGCTAAAACAAGCAACATAGAAAAATGATGTTGTCCTCGATGAACCAAACTTTCCGTACCAACTTTCATCATTGCTAGGAAGACTCTTCCTAATCATTCACCCTAACCTTGAGACTGATGGGCATGTTAGAGATATTTTTCGAGATCACAGTTGTGTCATCATGGGAGTCATTCCCCCCTCCAGCTCCTTATCGATAAAGGTAATTGCCTCATTAATGCGAGGATTCTTCTATGTCCAGGTGACCTTCTACCAGTTTTAGGCATATCTTTTTCATCCATTCATGCGAACCCCTCATTGATTGTATAATATCGTCATGTTTCTCCTAATATCATCCAGATCAAGCGAATCCCTCACCGATTTTGTAATATCATCGTGTTTCTCTATGCAGGGCCATGCCTTTTTCGAGCTAAAACATATGCGGCCCTATTTTGATCCACCAATCATTGTTAAAATCAGATAGAAGTGAGACCCCACATTCAGTGTCAGCTATTGATGCATAAAATTAACTTAAAGGATCGATTCCGTGAGATTGGACTCTCCCATAGAGGGCCCCTCGATCAACTTTGATGATTAAAATGTGTCTTCATGTCTTGGTGTAGTTGAGTCTACTTGACCCGGCTTGAAATAACAAAAAAAACGTTAGAATGATGATAGTGGGCTATCCACCAACGCCTCTCTTATGCCTAAGTTAGATCTTTGATAAAATAATATAAGTAGAAAGTAATCATGCTAGGATTTTAGAGGAAGATGACCCTTAATCTAGGTTGGCAGACCGTAGGTCAATGGTTACACTATCCAAAACTTGTTAGTTTGTTCTTACCTTAGGTAGAAGAGGTATTTATACTAATTGTCTAGAGCATATCAGTCTCTATATGTGTCACCATCCTGATGGCTGAGATTGTTATAGTGTATACATAGCTCTTGATGTAGTTACTTAGCATGCAAGGCATTTACTTGAGTGGCAAGTGTTACAATGTGGCAGTGCCTCATTAGTGTAGGGTCGTACAACTAATATATGTATAGATGGACCAGTTATGAAAGTCAAAATTTAAAGAGATTATTTATATGATTGATATCTCCTAACATAGTGTGTTGAGAATAGGATACGATTCGAATCAGTCATCTCTAATAAGGACGGACTATCATAGTAACTGGGTTATATAGAGATAATGCATAATAACTAATCTATTGAGACTAGATATCATGGAACCATATTATTATACCCGAGTTTGGGGATCGAGTCCATAGGTCATGATCATAATATATGAAGAGTGCGGATGTCCCACACTTTAGGAGTTAAAGTGTGTACCTAGTTGACCAAGTCAACATGTCGTCGTGAAGTGGTCTGGGTGACCTAATTGTGAAATCTGGGGCATACGCATAATAGGGTCCGTCAAGGAAAATAGGATAGAGACAAAAGAAAAAAAATAGGAGTTTTATACGGTTTTACTGTTAGATTACAAATTGTTATTTTCCTTAAAGAGTAATTCAGTTTAAAAAAAAACTTATTAAAGTTTATGGGGTTTCCATAAAACTCTCCAAATTTAGGGGCTTTTGTGCTAATCCCTACAATGTTTAGTGGATTTTTTAATTCTAAGAAGAATTTTTTGACAATATTAGTCCCCTAAACTTTTATTATTCTGAATTAGTCCCTTCAATCATTAATATTCTTGTTAGGTAGAAAAGAATTATAACTTCAAGAATAAAATAAAAAGATAGATTTTTGGTGGAGAGATCAATATTGTACTCCTAAAAATTTTCTGATGTTGCTTCTCAACTAACTTGATTTACAAATTACAATTCATCTCTTTAAATAAAGATCCTAAATCTAAATAGTATTCTGATTCGACTTACTATATGAATATGACTTGCTAGTTAGATTGAATTCTCCTATTGAAGTTTTATTTAAATAACACCAAATATGATAGCACTACAACTTCAAATCAATTAGGACTCCTTCTAAATTTACAATTACAAACTCCTAATCAATATAAGACTCCATGTAATTCAAATCCTACAGACTTCTAGTCATAATAGGGCTTATGCTCCTAATCACAAGAGGCTCATACTCCTAACGACAATATAACTCATACTCCTAATTTAAACTTATCCTCCTAATATGAATAGGACTCGTACACCTAGTTGTAATAGGACTCAATACTCCAAGTTATCAGAGGATTCATACTCTTAATACAATAGGACTTGCACTGCTAATACAAATGGGGACCCATACTCCTAGCTATAATAGAACACAATACTCATAAATGTTAGAATTAATTTGTACTCCTAATTACAATAGGACTTGTACTTCTGATATAAATGGGATCCATACTTCTAGTTATAACAAGACTCATACTTCTAATTATAATATAAATCTATAAGGTATTGCAACTTCAGTCTCCTTAGTGGAATAAAAGATCCTCCTAGATCACTACTCTTTTGTTTTTGAAGAGTGAAAACTCCACATGCTTAGCCATGAAGGAATAGAGATCCTCATAGATCATTAGGTCCCCATTGTTTTAAGTTGTTTTAAGTTGTTTTAAGTTAGTCCCCTTGTTAGAATGTCAATATGTATATCTCGCGACTAGGTTAGTAATTAACCATAAACTATAATTTATAATTTCCCCCTCACAGAGCGTATACACACAAAAATTTTAGATAGGAGAGAGCTGTTGTTGAAGAGCTTAATGCGAGAAACTGACCATTCAGGAAAAAAAGTTGTTTTAATGGATATAGAGTTTAAATGTGTTAAGGCATAAACATAATTATTTGAAATGAGTATGGGTAAATATAAGAGTATAACTCACATATCAATTTAAAAAGTTAACTTGAAAATTGAGAACATTCACTAGTAGAATAACGCGTAACCTAGACAAAAAAATCTGTCTAGGTTTCTTAGAATCACGTCTAGGTTGATCAACCGTGACGAAAATCAATCTAGAAAGGTCCGTCTAGAAAAATTTTGTCTAGTTTAAGACAAACTAGACGGAATTCTGTCTAGTTAGATCAAACTAGACAGAAATCAACCTAGACGAAAGCCAAAAATCCATCTAAGTAACAACCTTGATGGAATTCCATCTATGTTGTCAACCTAGACGGAATTTCCGTCTAGATTGAGTCAACCTAGACGGAATTTCCGTCTAGGCTGAGTCAATCTAGACGGAATTTCCATCTAGGTTGATATTTTTCTAGCAATTTTTTTTAAAACATCGATCCCCTATACATTTAATTACATTCACAATATCCACATGAATACATCCAACCAAATATAATCAATATTCATATCTAATATACACATCCTACCATCCAATCCAAAATATACATCCAACAATTTAGTCCAATATATACATCCAACAATCTACGTCAATATCCACTTCAGTAAAAACTTAGATTATCTGAATATTTATAACAAATACACAAGTAATACCAAGTCCATCCAAACACGAGATGAATAACATAGAGTACATGACATGAATAAAAGTAGTGTACTTTTACAAATAAGAAATTGTTCATTGCATTAAAAATAAAAAATAAAACTCACGTCTCGTCGTTGGCGGCAACATCTCTATCCCTTGTACGAAAACGAGTATTGCTCCCTCCAATATCTCTAGTCTTAAGGTCCAATTGAATAATAATTTAGAATTATGTGAAGTTTGATAATATATTAAACATAGAGTATTTTTTAAATATACTAGTGTGCTGCTTTGTGTTATGAAACACATTAAACAAATGATTTTAGAATTATGTGGTGTTTGATAACAAATTAGACATAAATAATTTTATAAATTTAAGGAAAAATAAGATACATGCACGCTGGTCTGCCCAATGCCGGATTTATCGGCACCCGAGTTTATGAGCCGTATGATACTACCAAACAGACTACAAGGAATCACACCAGCTAAATAATCTACAACATAGGACATGACCTCGTCCATCAAGTGAGCCCTCAACACAACTTTGCTCATCTCCCTAGTCACCTGAACATGCAGTTGTGGGTCAATCTTGTTAAACAAATACGCAGAGACACGTAAAACAAGTGACATAGCCTGCAGACTGTCTAGTAGATGTAGTACGGAAGTGACGCAACACTGAAGGGATAACCTCGGAATCCACCAAGGGGTGTGCTTTGAATCCACAAAGAACAATCTTTGAATCCATGAAGAACTTTGAATCCATGAAGAAAATATTAAAAGAGAAATTTTATTGATAAAAAATATTATTCTTTGGGGTTACATGACTCTTCTTAAATAGAAAAAATAAATAAGACTCCTAGAAAGACTAGAATTACAAAAAAATAGAAAGTATTAAATTCTATCCTAAAAATACTCCCTATAACAGAGGAAACAAATCGTAAATCAAAATTAAATTTTCCTAATCTAATTTGACTCTAATATTGAATTTATTTTCTAATCTAAATAGACTCCAACTTTATTACTAAAAATAAACTAAAAACTGATTATTTTCAGATTTTAGCCAAAACAGGGTATTACTGATGAGATTTAAAAATCTGACAATCCGGTTGGCTCCGTCTCATCGAGATAGGAGATTTACATATATTTATGTTAGAATCCGCCTTCTGGGTTGGAAGATATGATCATTTCTTTACGGAGGTCAATAATACGGATAAATCTATATTTAGCTCGTCATTGTCTGCACCCCCCTTGAAATTTTCAGTTAAGCGTCCTACATCAGTCTCCCCTTGTTGAAAGAAGCTCGACCCCGAGCTTATATTTGCATGAATAGTAACTTCATCGATAAATATCTTTCTTAACCTGCATTGATCGGCATTTGGCTTGTACTTAGCATGGATTTTCTCCATTTGTTCTTTTATGTTCTCGGCTAGGACTTCTTCTGAATCAAATTCATATATTATTCTTTGTGACATCATGTGTATTTTATTGGCGGCATGTGGATGTGAAGTTGACTTCAAAAACTCCACAAAATATTTTCCATGTTGCTTCTCGTATTCTAGTGCTTGAAGTATCATCAAATTCTTTTTAAAATTATTCACCAACTTTGCTTCTAGGGAAGAAAATCCTGCATCATACTCCATACACAATTCTTTCATCTCCTTTGCCTCTAGCCCTCTACTATGAAATTCACACATATCATCAATTATCTCACTCTCTAATTTATCCTTCTCCTCCATCGGGACAACATCAATATGTGTAATATCACTCTCAACCCCTTTGAGAATATCATGCATATTATCCATCTTCATTATCATATCACCATAATGAATCTCATGCATAACAATTGTTTGCACCTTAGGAGGAATTTCGATAGGGGCAGGTTCTTCTTTTTAGTTACAACCAAGTCATAGACCTCTTCAGATTGCTTCAAGTTTTTAGCTAAAGCCTCATTGTTTGCCACCAAAGGTTTCTTCTCCTTAGTACTTTTTATCTTAGATGACTCCTTTTCTGCAAGAGGCAGACGTACAATTCGGTGTCCATCTTTCTTGAGTATATAAACATTGTCTCTACTTTCTATGGTAGCTCCAATATCGAATTGTCATAGCCTACCTAAAAGCATATGACAAGTATCCATCTCGACCACATCACACAACACATCATCAAAATACCTGTGACTGATAGAAAAAGTTACACGACACACCTCATTATTCTGCACATTATTGCCCTTGTGAATCCAGTCGATCTTGTAGAGAGGTGGGTATTTCTCTATCTTCAAACCTAACTTATTCACCATACGCCGAGAGATAAGATTCTTTCTAATGTGATTGTCAATAATAACATCACAAATCTTCTGCATCACAGTGCACCTCGTGTAAAAGATATTATACTCTGGAGGTGATTCTTCTTTCTTTATTGCTTCTTTAGTGATCTTTCCAACTCTAAGGTCTTGCTTAGGGTCATTGTCACTGTTGAATTCATCATGGGGAGTCGAATCACGTCGCTGGCGACCATCAACGTGATTTTGAACTCCTCTCGTGTTCAGACACTCCACTACCAACGCAAGTCGCTCTACGATAGTCTTCATCTAATTAACACCGGTCTTCAGCACGTCGAACTCAGTTCGAGAAATAGGGGCTTCATTACGTGCCATCGGATCGGAGGAACAAGGCTCTAATACTAATTGACGTAATGCGAAAGTGATAACCTCGGAATCCACCAAGGGGTGTTCTTTGAATCCACAAAGAACGATCTTCAAATCCACAAAGAACTTCGAATCCACGAAGAAAATATTAAAAGAGAAATTTTATAAATAAAAAAATATTATTCTTTGGGGTTACATAACTCTTCTTAAATAGAAAAAATAAATAAAACTCCTAGTAAGACTAGAATTACAAAAAAATAGAAATTATTAAATTCTATCCTAAAAATACTCCCTATAATAGAGAAAATAAATCATGAATCAAAATTGAATTTGTTTCCTAATCTAATTTGACTCTAATATTGAATTTATTTTCTAACCTAAATAGAGTCCAACTTTATTACTAAAAATAAACTAAAAGCTGATTATTTTCAGATTTTAGCCAAAACTGGGTATTACTGATGAGATTTAAAAATCTGACAATCTGATTGGCTTCGTCTCATCGAGATAGGAGATTTACATATATATATATATATATATGTTAGAATCCGCCTTCTGTGTTGGAAGATATGATCATTTCTTTGTAGAGGTCAATAATATGTATAAATCTGTATTTAGCTCGTGATTGTCTGCACCCCCCATGAAATTGTCAATTAAGCATCCTACACCACTGGTGCTGCTCTCATTGCTATAGATGGAATGAAGGATGTTTTGAATGATCTCATGCTTATGTCCGGTGAAGCTCCAATACCATGTAGAGGATATCTTCCTCACCTATTATTAGGATGGAAATGAATATTAGATTTTACTTTCGAATTCAATAATTTTAAACAAATATAAATAAGAACGTAGTATTTGAGTCGATTCGATTGTTTACCATCCCTAACTATTATGTCCCAATAGGCTCTAAGTGAGAGTGATGTTATCCTCTGGAGATAGCATGTGAGGGTCCGGAGCGCTTTGTACCTCCTCCTGTGACATGTGTAGTGTTGCAGCCTCCTTGGATGCAGTTTCAAAACCCTCCTAAAGCACAAATATAAGTTTACAAATACCAAATTGGTTGCAGCTTCATTTTATTGATTATTCAAGGTAAATACCAAATTGACTTACTTGCAAATTTGTTTACTACTAGCTCAATGTGTTAGATTATTCACATGTCATACATTCCTCTATAAATACCATATTATTCGTGTTCTCATTTTTTCTTAAAATTAAGAACAAAATAGAGTTAATAATACTAAGTAAGTTATATATAAGCCTCACCACCAACTTGATATTTGTCTTGATCTTATCATGATTCTTGTCCTCATCCCTATATCAATCATGAAAAGTACCATATGCCAACTTTGCCTTTAAGTTTATCAGCATTATTGATTTTCCCTGTCATATTATAAATTTTTGAGATTTTATAGTCATATTAACTTTAAATGATATATACTATATCTTGGCAATAACCATCCTCCAAGTTGGCATAAGAGTGTGCATCCAAGTGGTGGTCATGCATCTTCTTCCTGCTATTCAGTGGTCCCTTCGTTGATTTATTCTTTAAAAAAATATATTTTAGTAAATATGCAACGAAAGAATATATCATGTAAATATTATAGTTTTCATGAAACTAACATGTGCGGCAACGGTGTCCTAATACATGAGGAGAGTTGTGAAATGAAGCTCGCCAACCCCATCATCGAGGTTTAAAAACCTCTGTCAGTCCTCCAAATACCTATCATAGGTTTCATTCTTATCTGATGCCTCCATTGTTTAAGGACAACTTCAACCTTGACATTAAAAACATAATGCCAAGCCCCATCAAAGTCCTCAAGGTAGAAGCTTTCCTGTAAATTTGCATACATATTCAATTAGGATAATTTAATATCAATTACTAATCAATAATAATGAATAGCTAAAGTAATATAAAGTTACTATAAGCTTATTCCATATCTCCTTGTAGGCAAACCACAGTAATTCTTGAAAATTAAAATAAGGATTGATAATAGTCACCCTACGCATGAGAACCCCGATATACGATTTCAATCTTGACGACCAAGGACCAACGGGTAATGCATCATTATTCCACTGAATAATGGACCTCTTGCTTCTTATTGGTTGTTTAGACTCAGGCTTTCTCCTACCACATTGTCCGTCTATGCGATCCGCTTAGCACCTACAATAATAATAATATAATAATATATCACATAATCTATAAATGTTAAAATTAAAAGTATTTATTAAATTTACCACTTGCTTTCTCCCTTTCTTTGGCTACGAGTGCAACAGTTTTCCTAGACTCCAACATAGGTATCATTTCCACCAACATTCTCGCAATACATGGGTGGTGCCTCATTGATTTAGTTTTAGACTTATGAGAGTCCGGAGGGAAGGGTAAACTATGATAGTCTTGCATCATTGGACGCAAGTCGGCCCGGAATGTATAGGAAGAAAATGATGGCGTCCATGAATCATCTACATAATAAAAGAGTATCATTAATATAAATTTTAAATTGATGATTATAAAATATTAAATACTACCGCCTCCAAAGGATTGTTCTGGTGGTGCATCAGAGGGGTCGGGTGTTGAACAACCCGCATCTGCAACAAATGAACACTATGAGCAAGATAACTAATAATTTATAAAAGTTATAAAATATTAAATAATTTATACTTGCATCAGGAGATGATGGTGTCTCCTCAATACATGTACCCGGGGTGATACTCCGTGATCGATCAAAGTCCCCGCTGAAGAGCCTCCTAACATTCCTCATCTTCAAATTAAATTTTTAAAATAGTTAAGAAAAAATATATACATGCACATGAGATATATTATTATGAAAACAATTATTGATTTTATTATGAATTTTTAAAAACAATGATGCATTGTAACATAATTCATACCTACAACAATAATGCATTATAACATAGTTCATACCTACAGCAAGCGCTATATTTTGTGTGTAAGAAAATTCTTGCCAAACGTCATCAGATGACCCAATTAGTTCACTACAATTATCTTCACTTTCTTCATCATTTTTCATCATTATTAGGAAGAATAATAAATCTTGGCTCCTTGTACAAAACCACCTAATCAGACATGACATTCACATCTTTCACAAAGAAGCACTGATCAGCTTGTTCTGTGAAAATGAATTTTTCATCTGTATATACTTCTCGATAGAGATTGACAAGTGTAAATCCATAATGATCTTTTTGCTTTGTTGCAGGACACCACCGAACCTTGAATATCGTGTAACTACATTGTTTCGGTTTACCAAACCCATAACTTACCGCAACAATATCTTCTAATTGGCCATAATATAGTATGTTAGCTAGAATTGGATTCTGATCTCTTATACTTAAAAAACATTCTTGAGCAAACAAACCCATGACCCCACTATTCTAGGTTACCCTCCTACCATCAGTCTCTAGCATTCGAAATTTATATCCATTGACCAAATGCTCTTTATAACGTCTTACTTCGTGATAAGGCGTTGTGCATGAATAATAATTTCATCTGGTAAAGTAGTGTCATCAAGAAGTCATTTTTCAACCTAAGCCAAACAATATGAGAATATTTAGGACAACTTATATTATGTTATATTATGAATGTTCAAAATTTAATTGTAAAACACTTACATCAATTCAGAACCAATCTAAAAATTATTTCTTATGTCTTTTCTGAATATTAAGCGATGCATTCCTACCAGTTATTTCATTCTTAACCTTCTCCAGATGTCGCCTATATGAACAATATATAAGTTTGTATTGGTAAACAATATATAAAATGAATATTTCTAATCTATATTACTAATTTTATTAGTTACCTTCGATAGTCTTGGAATATGTCATGATTTTCCAACACATATGCATGAATTTAATCTAAGAGAGATCTTGGATATTTTTCACGCTTCTTCTCCTTAACAGATGCTTGAGATGTGGTTTTCTTCTTACGCATGTAATGTGATGCAAACACAAAGTATTCGTTGGCCACATATTCTTCAGCTATCGAGCCTTCCAAACAAGCTCGATTGCGAACATTGTGTTTCTTGGAGCCCAAGTATCTTAAATTATAAAATGAATTAATTATTATAAAGGAAATATACAAAATGCATATATAATTAATGAAGGTAACGAAAACTCTAACCTTTTAATCGGATACATCTAACGATAATTAACAGGACCGGTGATTCTAGTCTCTCTTACAAGATGCTGGGTAAGATGGATCATAATTATAAAAAATAAAGGAGAGAATATTACTTTTATTGCATAAAGTAACTTGGACTTCGGCTTCAATTTTATTTTTAATTCATCTACATCTATGACTTTAGAGCATAATTTTCTGAAGAATCCACGGTACTCAATAATAATCTTCATGTTACGGAGTGCAACTGGGAGTAATTGATGAAGAAGAACGTGATAATCATAGGTCTTCAGATCTAAGAGTTTTCTCTCTTGCACCTAGATGTTATTTGATATGTTAGCAGAGTAACCATCCGGCGACTTTACTGATTTGAGAATTTTACAAAATCGACGCATCTGCTTATTTAACATTGTAACACGAGACGGATGCAACTTTAATTTTTTAAGACCTACATCTTGAGCTTGCAAATCATTCAGAATATTCAAAGTAGTCAGGTCTTGGCGCGCTCATAGGTTATCCTTCGACTTGTTTGCATCATGTAGGAGAGTTGACACTATATTATCACATATATTTTTCTTAATATGCATGACATCTAAGTTGTGTCGGATTGTAATATTTTTCTAGTAAGGTAGCTAAAAGAAGATACTAAATTTAGTTAATTCTCTAGGTAATTTTTCGGCTTCATTCTCAACTTGCATTTTTCGGACCTTTCGCTTTCGTTTCAATGACTTTTTTGACTTTAAGGAATATCTTACTCTAAGCGGGTTGAATTTAGAATAACGATTTTTTTTAAACCTAACTTTTGGAAACTCCTTAAGTAATTTTATGATCTCAACTCCAATCAGTTGATGCGGCTTCATCCTCTTCTCAACTGTGCCATCAAACATAGCTGACAATTTTCTATACTTATGAGTCAAGGGCAACTACCTACGAATAAACCAATAACAACTCTTTCAGCTATGCGGTAATTGAAGAGCTTCAAATTCCGGACCACATATAGTACAAGCACACTTGCCCTTCGTAGACCAACCGAACAGATTAGCACAAGCTAGAAAATCATTAATCGTCCACAATAGAATAGCACGTAATTTAAACGACTCTTTAAGATAGGCATCATACGCTAAAATACCCTCAGACCATAATTGTTTCCGCTCATCAATTAGCGGCTCTAAATAGACATCAATATCATTATCCGGTGCATGCTTACCAGGTATCAGTAATGAAAGTATCATATACGACTGTTTCATACAAAGCAACAAAGGAAAATTATATGGCATTAATACAATTGGCCACGTATACTAGCCAGCGTTCATTACCTCAAATGGATTGAATTCGTCTCTAGATAGGCCCAGTCTGACATTTCTGCAATCTTCGGCAAAACGAGGATAAATTTTATCAACATGCTTCCAAGTTAAAGCATTAGCAGGATGTCTCAGTTTACCATCATCTACTCGATCTTTCTTGTATCACCTCTTGTTCTTTGTCGTGTCCTTGTTCATTATTTGCGGAGAAAATTGATTGTTTCAATGCGGGATTCATTACAAACTTTAGACGTTTACAACGAAAACAAAAATTAGTCTTTTTATAAGACCTTTACACAATGAAAACAAAACAAAAGTACAATTCTCTTCAAACAGCGCAGAGATCGTTTATCGGTCTTCTGCTTGCGTGGGATCTTGGCCTGTGATAGGGACGTTGATATCCGTGGACCACCGCCAATCAGATCTGATTGCTGAAAAATTGGGCAGAGCTTCGTCGATTCGCGAAGGAATCAAGAAACCAAAGTGTTTATCTCGGCAACAGCGAGATAATTGCTCTTCTTAAGATTACCACAACGAGATAATCTTAAGGGATGAACCAGGCTGCAGATCTAACAAACTCCTCTTCTTTATGCCGAAGAATCCGCTGAAGTCTCCTCCTCCTCTCTGAAATTCATGGATCTTCACTCCTCAATTTGGCAGGACTTCGCCAATGCTCGAGAAATCCAGATCTGAAAAAATAAAGGCCCTGGGGCTATATTTATAGGCTCCGGGGAATCAAGGCGGTTAAAACTGTACAATCAGCAAAAAAACCACTTTTTAGGGCCCCAGGACACCCTCGGGCGTCTCAGCGCTGATACACCATTGGGTTTCTCGGCTTGGGCCGAGACACCCTTGGGTGTCTCGGCCAAACCGAGACACCTTGGGGTGTCTCAGTTGGGTCGAGACACCTCGGGGTGTCTTAGCTTAGGCTAAGACAATTCGTTTTGCGCGCTTGTCCGTTTTTGCCGTAACTTCTTCATCCGAACTCGAATTTGAGTGATTCAAAGTGCGTTAGAAAGCCGGTGAGGAGATCTACAAGCTCTGATGATTGGATCATTGTGGAGTAAACTAGGACACGAGGGGTGCTTCACCTTTTATAAGTGACGCGGGGCTCCCGATCAGTTCGTATCCTCGTTATTCTGAAACTCCGTTGCTTCACATAGTTCGTCGATTCACTTCAACCGTTCATCGACATCAATCAAGCTTCTGTAACTCGAATAGTGATGTTCATCATCTTTTCTTTGTCTCGAGCCGTGTGCAGGGACACATAGGCAATTTTTGACGCCTACAGATACCCCCTCCAAAGTATTTCAGTCTCGTTTCTTTTATAGATGAGCCTGAAAAACTTTGGATATGATCGGTCCAACCTTAAGTCGGTGTAAAAGGACCTGTTGTTAGCTTTAATTCTTGACTCCTTTGATTTTTAATCTATTTGATATTTTGACGAATAGCTGAAGTTCTTCCGGCGCTGTGTTTATCGTCTGACCGTCATCGAAATCTTGAATCAAAGTGGGTGAGTTGATTTTGGCTCGTAACGTCAAGTTGACTTTGAACTGACTATCTTCATCACGATATATTAATTCGTGTTGACTTTTATCGCAGGGTGTTGACTAGCATTGACCTAGGGTTACGCGTTGACCGGCTTTGACCTAGGATTTCGGATCACTCGACGTTAGCTTTTGGTCGCAACGCGTTGACTGGTGTAGGCGTATAAAATTGCCTATAAGTCCCTTAGCTTAGCTCGACACGATGATTCGACAAATCAACGGACGTTCGAGCAACGAAGCGAACTAACGAGGCTACGAAGCCAACGAACGGCACGCAAGCAACGGGATACGTTCGCGTGTGGGATCAAACCAACTGTTCGGAAAGTTAACGAGTCGTCCAACAACAAAACGGACCTGAATTCAAACACCGAAGCGGATCTACTGCCAAATGAAGATTCGGGCAATCGAATCAAGACCCGAACAAATCAATGAATGTTCGAGACGACGAAGCACATAAGCGACGGAACACGTTCGCACGTGGAATCAAACCAACGTTTCGGGGAATCACCGAGTCATCTAAACAAGAGCGAACTCGGTGATATAACGATCGAATCAAGATCAATCCCGGACTCGAACTCAGAAACGGATTAACTGCCATATTTGGAATCAAGTCAATGAGTAGATTCCAGAAACCGAATCAAATCCGAACGACGGAGAACCGGAAACACCTGAAAACGACGAAACGAACCAACACCCGGGAACTCGGCCGAAACCGAGCCACCCCAGGGTGGCTCGGTGGCCGAGCCACCCCAGGGTGGCTCGGCCAAGGCCGAGCCACCCTGAGGTGGCTCGGCCATGGCCGAGCCACCTAGGGGTGGCTAGGCTCAGAACTGTGCATATGCACAGTTCTGAGTGCCTATAAATAGGCCAGGTGTTTGTTTATTTGAGGGGACTTTTTCTGAAACTTCTGAAGAGCCGAAACTCTGCCGGATTGCGACCTCAACTCGGATTGTGAAGGCTTGAAGACTTGGATTCCCAGATCTACGTCATCCTACTCCGGATCTAAGCTTGGTTCTTAGATCCCGAGATTTGAGCGAGCGTTTCCTTGGTGAAACGATCCCTCACGGCTATTATCTCCTTGGTGAGATAATACCCGTCATACCACGTAGATCTGTTCGGATCGAGATCGCGCGGTGGTCCACGGTAATCAACCCCGGCACAGGCAAACAACCCACAAAAGCGAGGGACCGTAAAACAGGAAACTCGTGATTTGTTCAAGGAGAATTGTAATTTTATTTTCTTTGTTTTGATTTTTATTGTAACCGGATCCTACAAAAAGGTCGGAACTTTGTAAACGCATAAAGTTGTTACCAAAGTTGTAATGGGATCATCAATGAAGAAGAACACAATTTTCCACGCGAACAACTGGCATTGGCCTAGGGTTGCATGTTGACCGGTATTGACCTAGGGTTTCGGATCGCCCGACATTGACTTTTGGTCGCAATGTGTTGACTAACGTTGACCTAGGGTTACACGTTAACCGACGTTGACTTTTGGTCGTAACGCGTTGACCGGTGTTGACCTAGGGTTTTGGATCGCCCGACGTTGACTTTTTGTCGTAACGCGTTGACTACCATTGACCTAGGGTTATGCGTTGACTGGCATTGACCTAGGGTTTCGGATCACCCGACGTTGACTTTTGGTCGCAACTCGTTGACTGGCGTTGACCTAGGGTTACGCGTTGACTGACGTTGACCTACGGTTTCGAATCGTGTGACGTTGACACAGTTTATACTCGTACGTTTGCTGGACAGTTTAAGGTCTTAAGGTATTAGAGCATGGTGGTCCCAAGTGTCGGGGCTACAGGACCAACTGTTAAAGCTGATTCATCTACATGTGTGGATCTTATCTTGATATTGTTGGATACTCAAGTCACAAGACCAACTAACGGAGCTGATGCGTCAATGACTCGCATTTATAGAATTTTTAGCAAATCCTCAGCCATCAACGGGTTTGATGAGCCTTTACCGACTACCGTTTGAGTCGGGCTAGCATGCGGATTGTTTAAATCCATTCCGCATGTGATATTAAGCTAAAAGAGTTAACCCTTTTAGTGCTACGATATTGAATATGTAGACTTCATCTTTCTCCTGTGAAAAGATTAAACAGCAACGTGTATCAGACGTTGACTTAGGATTTTTGGAAAATCCTCAGCCCTCAACGGATTTGACGTGCTCTTACCGATTACCGTTTGAATCGGTCTTACATGCTGATTGTTTTAAGTCCGTTCCGCATGTGACGTTGTGATGAAGGAATGAACTCCCTTAGACTTGATGCTACGACTTCGAATACGTAGACTTTGCCATTGTCACGGGAATAGGCTACCCGGCAATGCGTGTTAGGCGCTAACTCATCCTTACTTAGGATTCAGGATGAAAGTCCCCAGACTCGGATTCTGATGTCTTTTTCAATCGGTAAAAGACTAAACCGGCAACACGTATTAGGCGTTGGCTTATCCCTGCTTAGGCTTTGGGATAAAATTCCTCGTGCGTGTGAAGCACAGATTTTGGTGTTATGAATAACAACCTGCCACAATGTTGAATATATGGGCTTTTGTCTCTCTTACGATCAAAGACTAACCGGCAACACGTGTTAGGCGCTGACTTATCCCTTCTTAGGCTTCGGGATAAAATTCTTCAGACTGGAATTCTGGTATCTTCTTCAATCGGTGAAAGACTAAACCGGCAACACGTATTAGCCATTGACTTATCTCTACTTAGGATTCGGGACAAAATTCCCCGTACGTGTGAAGCATGGATTATGATGTTATAAATAACAACCTGCCACAATATCGAATATGTAGGCTTTTGTCCTTCTTACGACAAAAGACTAACCGGTAACGCGTGTTAGGCGCTGACTTATCCCTACTTAGGCTTCGGGATAAAAGTCCCCAGACTAGAATTCAGGTGTCTTCTTTAATCGGTGAAAGACTAAACAGGCAACGCGTGTTAGGCGTTGACTTATCCCTACTTAGGATTCGGGACAAAATTCCCCGTGCGTATGATGCACAGATTTTGGAGTTGAAGGATGGTGTCTTTTCTTGGGGTAAAGACGAACCCAAAATAGGAAAGGAATAATTTTATATTCTCTCTCCCAAAACCGAAAAGGAAGAATTTTATATTCTATCTCCAGTGTAGAGGAAACTCAAAGTAGGATCTCTACCTTGAGAATCTGAAGAGTGAAACTAGGAGTGAGATCTCCACTCCGAGAATCGAAAGATTTGGATAATCCTAACTGTCGGAAGGTTTGATTACCGAAGTAAAGGTGAATTCCTCGTTTATCGAGAGTTAATTGTGGTTTTGGCCCTAACTGTAGGAAGGTTTGACCAAGCGGGAGTTTGAGTTGACCCTAACTGTAGGAAGGTTTGATCACTCGATTTGTAAGTGGACCTCTTGTTCATTGGAGGAATCGAGAGGGAATTTTGGTTGTGACCCTAATTGTAGGAAGGTTTGACCAAGTGGGAGTGGGAGTACAAATCACAATGGGAGTGTTGACTTGCACAAGCCACTTAGAGGGGGTTTCCTGGTGTTAAGTGATAAATACTTAACACGGAGGGTTTAACAATTGTTAATGATCTGGATATTAAAATACTAAGTATTATGTCCAGACTCTAACAATGGGAGTGTTGAGTGCACAGACGTAACGGGAGTTTGAGTGGATTCAACCAAAAGGAATTTTGGTGGTCCCATCGTCAATTAGTCTGATCGGTGGGGGATTTTGTAGTGGAAGACTGTGAGTTGTCAAACACCAATGGGAATTTAGTGAGGGAAGATTGAACCAACAAAGTGATCGAATCTCGTCTCAGCAAAAGAGTGTTCGGAAATCACAGAGGGGGTTTAGTATTTATCACTTTGTTTTTAATGATCGGGTTATCCCTAAGAAAATTACATATAGTATTCTTCCGAGAACTTCCCATTACATGAATCATCCACCCCCAGCTTTCCTTGCGAAACTGGGTTTGACATTGTAATCAGTTACATGACCGGGTTATCCTTAAGAATATTACATATAAAAATTCTCTAGGAACTTCCCGTCAACGGTAGGAAACAGTTTAGACTCATATACCTATTAGAGTATTGAGAAGCAGTTTATACTTGTATACTCTTCGGAGTGTAGGAAGGAGCAGTTTATACTCTTATACTTGTCAGATTGTGAAGGAGCAGTTTATACTCTTATACTTTTTAGAGTATAGGAAAGAGCAGTTTATACTCTTATACTTGTCGGAGTGTGAAGGAGCGGTTTATACTCTTATACTTTTTGGAGTGTGAATGAGCAGTTTATACTCTTATACTTTTCAGAGTGTAGGAAGGAGCAGTTTATACTCTTATACTTGTCGGAGTGTGAAGGAGCAGTTTATACTCTTATACTTTTTAAAGTGTGAAGGAGCAGTTTATACTCTTATGCTTTTCGGAGTGGTTCACCGTCATTCGGCTTATCTCAGCGTTATGACGTCGGCTTCAACCAAGGTCTGGATGCTATTCTTTAAAGTAAAGCAAGTCTTGGTGGGATGAAGGATCCTCCTATGGTACGCGCAGCTTTCTCTGATTCGTGATGGGTGGCAGCTTGATCTTGTTGTTTTCGAGAAGGGTCTCGAAGATGGCGGGAACGTCTTCGTCCTTGAATGAGTACTCTTTTTGGAGCCTCGGATCCTTCTGAGGAAGCGTTCGGCCTGCTCTCCACGCACCTTCAACTCCTTCCAGGTATCGAGTGGCTCTACTCCCATAACGTCCAAGATGTTAATGGACAAGTTGTTATGATAGGTCTGCAAGACGAATTCCTCCGTGACGGGATCCTTACAGTTCATTGCTTGATTGCGGAAGCGTTTGATAAAGGTATCCACCGACTCTCCGTCTTTCTGTTTCTCATCAAAGAGTATCCTGATTGATACTTCGGCATCATCATCGAAGAAATGAGCGAGGAACATGCTCTCCATGTCCTCCCAACTGTTAATGCTTCTGAGTTTGAGACGCCGGTACCAATCGAAGGCAGGCCCGTGAAGGGTGCCAATGAATGACCGCACCATCAAGGGCTTGTTGCCAGAAATTATTCCCAAATGAGACTTAAAATATATTAAGTGCTGAGTAGGGGAACCATTTTTGTCAAATAGCGTGAAGTTGATCAGGCTGAACTTTGCCGGATATGGGATCGAATCCCACTTTCTTAGGTAGGGAGACGGAAGACTGGTCCTTTTTATCCCCTGAACAGACATCAGCGCGTTGATCTCTCGAGGTCCTTTATTTTATCGTCCTCGTCTGTATCAGATCTTGGACGATTCCTGAGAGGAATAACGGGACCACCCCTAGTGTTTTCATCTTTGGTGGGACCACCTCCAATATTGTTGTCCTTAGTAGGACCACCCCCAGCGTTCAAGTTAATGGGAGGGTCATCAGTCTTAGGGTGTTCATCAGCATCTGAATCTCTATCCGTTTGATTAGCATTGTTGCGATGGCTGGATTCACCTATCTGATTCGAATAAGCTCGAATTTGTTGGTCGTGCATTTGCCTCATCTCCTGCATAGCCATTTCCATTTCGATCTTGAAGGTTTGCTTCTGCTTGGCTAGAGCATCCTCAACTATTTTTGCTACTTCCTCGGTGTTGATTGTAAACACCTCATGAGATTGCCTAAGACTGGATACGGTGGCCTCTGAAGAGACTACCGAGCAAGCGTCCGACGTTTCATCGTTCGAGGATAATCCCCTGTTCATCCTCAAATAGTCTCTAAATCTACTAGTCCCTACATGTAGCCGAGTTAGACGATGTGATATGAGGGGGTCCAAATCAGAAGGTCGGGTTGATTTCCCCTTATCAGCCACGTTAGTGATGACTACAGATTGTTCAGGTCCGGCGGTTTCTAATTGAAGCCGAGACATTAGTTGGGCTATCCTCGAATTGACTCTCTTTCCTGGGGAGAAATCGGGGTTAGAAGTAATCGGAGATTTCCCATTATCGACCATATTGATGGTTACTATCGGGAGTTCGTCATCTCGATTGGCCGATTGTCTCTTGCTAAAACGCCTTGATTTGGGTTTCAATGCTTCTGCAGAGATCCTCTCAAATACGGAGACCCTCCGTGGAGCGGTCTTAGGATAGCTACACGCTGATAATACTGCCCTGATCAATTTGGTACACGGACAGTGAGAGTCCGCCTCCCGGGTACCTCTCTTTCGAGATTTATTCGTACCCTCAGCTCGATAGTACAACTCATCGACGTTGTGGTCAGAGCAACCTATCGGCTGTTTACATGGATTCTCAGGTATAACACGTTCGTCTGTCTGAAGCGTTTTTATCTGAGTAAACATTGCCTTTTTGGCGTCTACAGGAGTCACACGCTTGGAATCACACCTTTGTGAGGGTGAAACCTTAACGGGCTCCTGGTTTTCTACACGCACCCCCAAGCGAGCCATTGTAGAAATTAACTTTTTAGGAGGTCGCGTACGACCCCCAGTCTAGATGTTTGCTCGATGCTCCTTCAACGGTCTCAAACTTTTCTTAACAGGCGCTTGCCTCGATCCTCGGGTAGAGAACCGATGCGATCCTTCAATGGGACTCTAGATTTGGGGAGATCCACGCTGTCATAGGGCTTCACCGGAGGTGCGGGAGCAATAGGAGCGGGATATGGAGTTGACAAAGGCCGAAGAGCAACCTCGGATACTTTTGCCTTAGGCGCTGATTTGGCCTTTGGCATCCAAACTTGCTTAGATCTTGGTGGCTTTTTTACCACTTTTTCTTTCTGCAACTCTTGTGCCTTCCGTACAAGGATCCTCGTCTGCACTAGCAGTGCACGACGCTTATGGATACGCTCATCAAGAGTTGAACAGGTTCGTTTGACACGAACCCATTCGTTAGTAGATGGTTGGGAGGAGGTTCCCAAAGCTTGTTGCTGGAACACTTTACCCCTTCTGAGTTTCAGATCCGCATCATAGCAGATCTCGTCAACAGGCTCCAAAGCCTGGGCAAATTGACGCGCGAGACGTTGACGGCGCCTTTGACGAGCCCTCTTCGTCAGCACTGGTGCACTTTCAACGGGCAACTCCTTGACTTTCGAGGAGCTTTCACGAACGTTGGATCTGGTTTCTTTGGAAGCCGGAGAGGAATTTCCCACTGCATTCGGGTTCAGATCATCAGCCCTGGTTTTTGGATCTGAAGTCATGTTCTTCGCGGTAGTGGTTTTTCTTCGTTTGCAAGAAGAAGATCTGGAGGAGGAAATATATTCCTCAAATTTCTGCTAGTCGAATTCGTATTCGACCTCTTCAAGCACCGGGATCTTGATCGTCGGCTGCGGCACGACAGCCTTGGCAACGAGGCTGTTGGCTCCCACTATGGTCGCCAGCTTGTTTGCGGAGAAAATTAATTGTTTCATTGTGGGATTCATTACAAACTTTAGACGTTTACAATGAAAACAAAAATTAGTCTTTTTATAAGAACTTTACACAATGAAAACAAAACAAAAGTACAATTCTCTTCAAACAGCGCAGAGATCGTTTATCGGTCTTTTGCTTGCGTGAGATCTTAGCCTGTGACGGGGACGCTGATATCTATGGACCACCGCCAATCAGATCTGATTGCTGAAAAATTAGGTAGAGCTTCGTCGATTCGCGAAGGAATCAAGAAACCGAAGTGCTTATCTCGACAATAGCGAGATAATTACTCTTTTTAAGATTACCACAACGGGGTAATCTTAAGGGATGAACCGGGCTGCAGATCTAACGAACTCCTCTTCTTTATGCCAAAGAATCCACTGAAGTCTCCTCCTCCTCTCTAAAATTCATGGCTCTTCACTCCTCAATTCGACAGGGTTTCGCCAATGTTTGAGAAATCCAGATCTGAAAAAATAAAGGCCCTAGGGCTATATTTATAGGCTCCAGGGAATCCAGGCGGTTAAAACTGCACAATCAGTGAAAAAACCACTTTTTAGGGCCCCAGGACACCCTCGGGCGTCTCAGCGCCGATACACCCTTAGGTGTCTCGACCAAACCGAGACACCTTGGGGTGTCTCAGTTGGGCCGAGACACCTCGGGGTGTCTTAGCTTAGGCTGAGACAATTCGTTTTGCGCGCTTGTCCGTTTCCACCGTAACTTCTTCATCCAAACTCAGATTTGAGTGATTTAAAGTGCATTGGAAAGCCGGCGAGGAGATATACAAGCTATGATGATTGGATCATTGTGGAGTTAACTGGGACACGAGGGGCGCTTCGCCTTTTGTAAGCAACACAGGGCTCCCGATCAGTTCGTATCCTTGTTATTCTGAAACTCCGTTGCTACACATAGTTCGTCGATTCACTTCAATCGTTCATCGACGTCAATCAAGCTTCTGTAACTTGAATAATGATGTTCATCGTCTTCTCTTTATCTCGAGCCACGTGCGGGGACCTATAGGCAATTTTTGATGCCTACATTCATGTACAATCGTCACAATCTAGAAGCCAATGGAAAATGTCAAAGTACCTTTACTGGAATTTTCTTCTATGTCACCTCTGTCTCCGTTGTAATCCTTGTTGAAGAGTTTGTGCATTGCTTCCACCTAGAAACTCCACATGTCGGACACTCTTGAAGGTCTTTATTAGGTTTGTGGTACAAAATACAATCATTCGGACATGCATCAATCTTATTAAAATCAAGACCCAAGCAGAGACAATCTTCTCAGCTTGATAAGTTGTTTAGGATATGCTAATCTCTCCTCTAGGAATTACTATCCGAAGCAAATCAAGAACCATTTCAAAATAATTATCTGACATTCCACTAAGTATCTTAATATGTAGGAGTTTCAGCATAAATGAAAATCTAGAGTACTTGGTACGACCATCATATAAGTCTGTTTCTCTATCTTTTAGTAGTTCCATTATCCACTTTATTTCTGCGGAGGAATGCATATCTTCAATATTTTCTTCACTTTCAACATCTCCTACCTCTTCACATCAACTTCAATATCATCTTTACTTTTATCTTTGATATCTTCCTCGACATTATCATCGACATCATATTCAGTAGGACAAGGGAAAATATCATTCAAAATTGTTTTTGTATCGTCTATCCGTAAGCCACCGGACGTACCAATACACACATTCTGATCCTCTTCTTCAGTACAACATTCCCCATGATATAACCAATATTTATATTTTTTATTAAAACCTGATTTCAATAGGTGGATCTGTATATCATTTCTATTTTGTAGCTTCACGTTCCTACACTTATAACAAGGATAATACATAGCACCGTTACTTAAATTTCTTGGATTCATTTCGGCATAACGCATGAAGGCGTCATATTCCTTCTTATATTGCGTGTCACGAAATCTTTGAAGCCGTGAAATATCTATCCATGATTTGTCAGGAATTATCCTCATCTATACATTATATATAATTATTAACTATAATTAATCTCACAACTACTAGTACATTCATGACTCTTCATGACAATATACATACAACACACATCATACATACGTTCATATATCATTTAACAATATAAATATTTTTCTACATAAAATATATCTGTAACGCACATAGAAACTAATTACACCAATCTAACGATTGTCATAGGAAGGCTTCTATCCATTAAGAATATAGTAGTGCTTACATCCAACTTCGTATACTTTGTATATTTTCCTTTCTTGAAAATTTCGATAGCACGTACCCGCTTTTCTCCTTGTACATTGTGCGGATGTCATTATGCGTATTGGTAATATCCCAAAACGCAGAACAACATATACTTATTGTACATGGAGAACAACGAATACGTACTGCCAAAACTTTCAAGAATGAAAATATACAAAGTATACAAAGTTGGATATATGCACTACTATATTCCTAACCCATCCGAGAAGGACAGATCCAATAATTACAAATTCCAGTACCAATTCTTTATTCATATAATATAAAGTAAACGATCATTTCTGCGAGGAAACTTTGTCTATGCCCAAATATGAGTCATCTATCTTATACTATAAGTCCAAAGAATTGGATATAATTATTGGACAGAAGTCTAGGGATAACGTTATTTTTTTCATTCACCTAAATTAGATATATAACACATTATTAAAAATTTTAATGTGTTATATATCACATTATTTTAAAAAAGTATTTCATATATTTTCACATCATAAACTTACATAATCACACCTATTTAATGCATGAACAAAACTTAGTGTGACGGACTATCATGAATTGGGTGTTTTTAGATCATAATTTTTTATGTTTAAACTAAATTCAGCAATAAACAATATAAAATTTAGAAATTTATAAATTCTCATGAAAATCATACATTTTAAAGAGATGAGAGGCAGTGATCGTGACTGGGCTGAGGAATAGGCCGTGGGAACGGCACCCGGGGAAGCTAGGGTTTAAAGTTTTTTCTAATTGAGGGGGTTAGGGGCGACTAATAGAGACAGAGGGAGAGGGGAGAGAGGGCGGCGGGGGTAGGGGGTGGCGGGCGAGAGGAGAGAGGGTGGGGGGCGACGGGCGAGAGGAGAGACGACAGTGGGGCGGCGGGCGAGAGGTGAATGAGGGCAACGGGGCAGTAGGGTGGCGGGGAGAGGGAAAGGATCGAAGAGGGAGAGGAGAGAGAGGGCGCCAGAGAAGGAGACGAAGAAGGAGAGGAGAGAGAGGAAGAGAGAGACACGACAGGCAGGGATGTGGGTGGCGAGGTGGGGCGGGGGGTAGGGGTGGGGAGGGAACTGGAGACAGAGTGAGAGGAGGGTTGGGGCCAGGGGGTTAGGGATTAGGGTTAGGTTTTTGTTTTTTTTAAACGAAGCTAGAGGAAATTCCGTCTAGGTTGCATCTTAGACGGAATTTCCGTCTAGGTTGTGTTCTAATTTTTAAAAAAATAAAATTCCGTCTAGTTTGACATTCTAGATGGAAAATTCCATCTAGAATGCCTCAAACTAGACGGATCTACTTAGACAAAAAAATTTCCGTCTAGGTTGCCGCAAACTAGTCGGAAATTTTTTCCATCTAGGTTGTTCCGTCTATTTTGTTCATTTTTCTACTAGTGTTTCCCCTGAAATCAAATAGTAGCTAACTAGAAAGACTAATTTGAAATGACCTATAAGATTCGGAGATTAATAGCAACTAGTATTTAAACCCGTGCAAAGCACGGTTTCTAAAAAAATCTTGAACGTGCTACCAAATATTATTGTTCATTTAGTACTAAATAAATAATTAATAAATATTGAACATGTTACCAAATTTTATTGTTCATTTAGTACTAAACAAATAATAAATAAATGTTAAATATGTTACCAAAATAAAGTATTTTGCTATAGATATGAACTATATTGATGAAAGTAAACCAAATAATTAATAAATATTTCAGTTATTATTCATCTAGATATTTGATCAAGTTTGAATTGATTGATTCGATAGTTCATTTAGTACTAACCAAATATTTTTCAGTGTTTTATAAATAAATAAAATTTAACCAAAGGTCTGTTTGATTCAGTAATTCAATAACTTTTAATTTGATAACTTTTTAATAGAATTTAACCAAAGATATGTTTCTCAGCTTTTTTAACTGTTTGATTCGGTAGTTCTATTAATTAAACTTATTGCAAATATTACTTATATAAAATTTTATTTACAAATGCTACTCATATAAATAGGTAAGAGTAGGCTAGGGTTTTCACATTTCTCCTCTTCTTCTATCAACCTCCTCTCTCTGCCTCTCCTCCTTCAGATCCGACTCTAAGTAGATCGGCTCCTCTCTCCTCTCCCCCCCCCCCACTTTCTCCTCCTTCAGATCCGACTCCAAGTGGATTTTAGGGCTAGGGTTTTCACTCCTCCCTCCAAGCTCGTCGTCCCTCAAATCTCATCATACTCCTCCCTCGAAGCTCGTCGTCGACTCCCTCGAAGTTCGTCATCCCATGAAGCTCGTCGTCACTCGAAGATCGTCGTTTACTCCTCCCTCGAGTTATCAAAATGTAAGTTGAAGCTTAAAGTTACCATTAATCTTGATTTTTAACTTATACTAATTGCTAAAGATTACTTCTTTATTCCTTTAACAGATAATTTTGCACAAAATCTGATTGCATCCTTTTCGGATCTGTAATTTCAATCAGTTTCATTTAATTATTAGAGGTGAACTCTAATCTTTACTACTTAATCTAGCTAAATGTTTTTCTCGAGCATGAAACAGAAAATATTAGGTGGTTCCTAACAACATTTTACCATGAAATTCATGTTTGTTAATTAATAAACAAAAAGAAGCATGAACTATATAAATACAAATTGTCAACATAAACAGAGTTTCTACTCATAAGTCACACGTATTAGTAATATAGATGGCAAATAGAAACATCATTGGTTGTTATCTGCCGAGGTTCTTTTTTGTTGTTCAGGTTTTGATCCTTTTAAAGTCACGACCCAAGATCATATAAGAGTTTCAAGCTACAAAATATTCCAGTTGGCAAGATTCATTTTAGTTTAGTGCACCGTTCTCCTTCCCTTTTGCTTTGTTACTTCGCTTCCTCTTGTTATTTGCATATAAGAAATAATTTTATAACTTAATAGTTTTAATACTAAGGCATTGGTTATGCACTTTTCGGAAGCATTTTGATTACAATATATTATAAGAATTATAATGATACATTAAGTTGACATCACCTTGCACTTGATGTATTGTAGATGAACGTGCTTTCTGCTCGTTTGATTCTTCATCCATGTTTACTATTTTCAGAGGTGATCTATTGTAAACTTTCTCTGGTTTTATATCCAATAATGGTGCAGGCATAGGTGTGACTACAGATTTACCAGTTGCTATTGGTTGCAAAGTTGGTGGAGGCGCATCCTCAAGTAAAGTACTGATCGATGCATCTTCAGATTCCTTTATATATATAGATATATGTAATGAGGTAAGTTTATAGATACATGCTTTACAAAGTTGTTATATAAATAATATGTTGAAAATTGTTACCTGACTTGTAGAGTTAAATTCAATTGCCCCTGAACTGTCTGAAGTTTCCTCTATTACTTTGGTTATTGTGAAACCTTCATTTCCTTCCACGAAATTATATCGTGTTAGTTTTACCTGAACCTTAATACATTTTTAGATATCTTTTATTACTTTTGGGAAAACTTCTCTATCATTAACCTGAGCAATGAATCATACTTTTTATGGCACGTACTGTATGTGTTTTAAAATGTGTTTCAAAATACTTAAAGAGAAAGATGTACATACATATTTTATTGTTCGTGCAACCTCTTAAGCCAATATTTTCATTAATTTTTTAGCTTCCTTGTTTATAACAACGAAAGTAGTTTTTGCAGATTCATCTTGAACTTCCATAGTTATCCTATAGCTGTATAATTTATTTTCAAAACATTGTTAATCAAAGTCATTCTGTGGTATGTATTTGTGGATCATATTGTAAATTTGTACATACCTATTTTTTGCAAATACCTCTCTATCACACTTTGCACATCAAAATGTATCTCCCGTGTTAATTATTTTTTTAAAACAATATAGACATCCGCTATAACGCCATATTTGGTTATCCATTATAGTATTCTTTCTCACATTGCATATAAAGAAGTATTCCTTGAAATTACAAAGATGAAAATAAGCTATAGAACAGATAATAAGTCTGCATGACTGATAGGAACTTTTAAAAACTCTATTACCTCCATTGTTTCTGGATCATTGAATAAAATTAGATCGCTCAAAGATGCAGATGGTGTTTCGAGCAATTTCTGCTTTGATTTGTAATTAATTGGTCTCTATTAGTTGCATCTGTGTTTCCGACTCCATGTACCTATGTATATATGCACAAAAATCATATGTTAGTACATATAATTTAATTACATATGTCAAAATATAAAGATACCAAAATTACCTCTGAGATAATTCCAGTACTCTTTGCTCATGTATGTTCACATAGATTTTGGTTGTCATGCTTGATGACATTATTACCTGGAATTTTATGTGCAAAGTTATGCGTAAAGTATAGACTTTACTTATGTATTGGTGTATTGATGAAAGCAATTACTTATGACATGTATAATTGTTCATCTTACATCTAAAATTAGTAACAAAGATTCCACTGACCACCATAACCATGTTGTTTGGATCTTGATCTTTCAGTGCGCTCTCTAGATTTGTAGCAATTTGGTTCCAAAAAGTAACAGTGCATTCTATGTTTCTGATTTGTATAAAAGATACTAAGTTTTAGGGTCAACATAAGTAATTACAATTAACAGTTGGATTAGATGATGTATAAGATAACTCTCACTCTTCATCGATTAGTTTGAAGGCTCGCCTACTCACTGGCTTTCCAGAAATGATAGTTTGCTCCAAGGGATATATATCTTTTACAAATCCAATTATATCTGTATTGAAATTAAAATAAGTAAATATAAGAGACATAAGTTATATTATGTTTGTTGCATAATCTGTATTGAACTATATCATGATACAAAAAATATAATAAAACCTGACCTGCCAAATAAGTATTGTTTACTTTCATTCTATACAGATAATTGAATGGTTTATAGTTGAACTTGTACTTAGGGATATTGTCATGGTCTTCTTGTAGTACTTGAACTTGTGTCATATGATAAAAACATATCAAGAATTTTTTCTCAGTTGCCCTATAATTGCCAAAGGAATTCATAACCCTGAACTTAGAGATGACATTTACCCTTCCTTCCTCTATCATTGGTTGAAACTTGAAACATTAACATCTCAGTTGTTTTAATGCTACCGTGAATGTGTGTATCCTGTCAAAATTCGAAATAAACGTCTCATTTCAAAAATATATAGATCTTGATATAGTACGCAGATATTGATATTTTATAACTATAAGAGATCCTTTTGTATAAAAAGTTTTTAGGAGGAATGTAAATCTGTCTTACACTTTCATCCAGAAAAGTAAGTAGCAGTCCGTAATTTTGAAGTGATATGACATTTATATTATCCCATATGCTTGTCATTCAAGCTTTAATGGCTTCTTCTTTTACTCGTGTGTGCAGATCCTTTATCGTTGTGTATTTACAAATACATTCTTCTTGTCCTTCACATGCACATGTTCATTTCATTAAATATTTATGTTTCAACATCCCACTTAAACTGTATCTACCAAAATCCGTTTTCACACATGGTCAACTATATGTTGCTATTTCTAGAGTGACATCACCAAAAGGTCTAAAAATTCTCATTGAAAATAGTGAGATGAACACTGAAAGTGTAACAGAGAATGTAGTGTATAGAGAAATATTCAACAACTTGGTAGTAGGTATATCATAAATTAATAGGAACTCTTTGTTTGGTTCTTAGTGTCAAAACGTATTGTTTGGTTCTTAGTGTTAGTTTTGAAGTGTTATTGTTAGAATCACAGTGGGCATCATAATGTAAAAACTCTTATGTCGACATCCTAACATCAAAAATATTGTCTCAAGCTATATATATTTAGTTATTTCCACAACACATCACAGCATATTAATAAGGATAATATGATTAATGTGTATAAACTAAGAACAAATATACACATAATTTAATATGAACATTTTACCAAAATAAAGTAAGAAAATAACACCATACCTTGATACTTAGTGCTGCAAATGGTTGAACCTATTGGATTTATGAATAAATATTTTCTGCAAATATAACAAAGAATAATTAACTACATTATAAGAGAATTTAAAAAAGTATTAAATGTATAGCAACACCAAATATTTCGTTTATGTAAATGAAAATAAAATGGAAGAGGAAAGATTGAGGACAGATGTTCCTAACTTAATGCAACTATAATTATTCAGGTTCAAATTACTAACATTGTGCTTTGCACGATGATAATCTGTATTCTTATATGCAAAGTCTAGAGGAAATACTTACCAAGGAGAACATTCAGCTCCTTTTGCACCCTCTAGCCTTGCTGTGTTGGCACGCTCGTCGTCATGGTTCGATATGAATGCTGGTAATTGCTTTGTCTTGTGGTCAGTTTTTTTTTTAAATTTCTAACGTTTAGCTAGTGTTCCTTCATGCATGTCCTTTGTTACGTACATCCTAAGTCATGACAAATCTGTCCTTTCTACAATGCTGCAGAAATTTGGTTCTTTAATTTTTGTTCTTATCATGTTACTTTATTATTATGCGGGTCATCTACCATTGACGTTTAGAACACCTCCTATTAGCTCCCCAAGATAGAATTACCTAACAGGGTTACAACGTGTTTGATCCCTAGAGTTCAAGCCAAACATATTAATTTCCCCAGAAGCAGGATTAGCTGATCCACTCTTAAGTTCTGTTGGATCATCAGGGGCTTCTGAAAGTTTACTCCCACAGTTGACAATGTACAACTGGAGTTGTGGTCATTTTTCAAGGCCACTTCTTACGGCAACTGATGATAATGAATAAATCATTGCTGGAAGAGAAGATCGGGAGAGAATTGCATTAGATCGTATTGCCAAGTGCCAACACTGTTGTGAGCGGATCATAATCACACTAAGTTCTTTGTTTATAAAGTATTTTTCTCTGATTATACTGTTAACTAATCTGTATGATTATTTTATCTCTATGAGTTGCAGCTGTATGCAAGCTTAATAATCAAATTGCTAGTTGGGATACCAAATTTGAAATGGGTACTAAGGCGACATTACTGTTGCCCTTTTCACCTATTGTTGCTGCTGATGAAAATGAAATAATCAGGTCACTGAAGATATATACTTCCACATTATTAAGCTTTTCATCAGCATTAAAAGTGAAGCTGGAATGTAAATATTTGAAAGCTCGCCTTAAAGAGTGGATGTTTCGTCACCTTCTCATCCAAAAGTTTATTCGTCTAGTCACCCCTTCAATATGGTGCATTGAATCAACTCGAGAGGTAGGTTCTATTCCATATTCCAAATATGTGGTTTAATTTGAGCTTTTTCTCCTCTCCTTTCTCTTATATTTTTATTTCACATTGGATTAGTGTCAGTTGCTCAAAACCAATGTAAACTAAATTTTTATTCAAAACCAATGTGAATTAATTGTTTTTTAATCCTCTCCTTTGTCTTTTATTTTTATTTCACATTGGATCAAGGCTAGTTGCTCAACCAATGTAAACTAAATTTTTATTCAAAACCAATGTGGATTAAAAAAGAATTTAATCCTCTCCTTTCTCTTCTATTTTTATTTCACATTTGATCAGGAGCAGTTGCTCAAAACAATTGGAAACTAATTTTTTTATTAAAACCCAATGTGAATTAATTGATTTTTTTTCTCCTTCCCTTTCTCTTCTATTTTTATTTCACATTAGATCAGACCCAGTTGCGCAAAACCAATGTAAACTCAATTTTTATTCTAAAACAATGGATTAATTGAGTTATTTATCCTCCTTTCTCTTATATTTTTAATTCACATCTCCAATATTTTTCTTTTCATTAACCAAAGATAAGTTGCTCAAAACCAATGTAAACTCTATTTTGCTTCAAAACCAATGTAAACTCTATTTTGATTAGACATTTTCAAAAGCATTTGAGTATTATTGATATTTTTCTTCATGGTTATCTATTCAATTTCCCAAGATTTATAATGATATATGTAGTTTGTAACATTTTAGAGGAAAATTAGGATTGAATTTAATATAAAAAATTTTGCAGCAACATGCAATGCTAATTTCAACATTTTGAATACCCAATTACACGCTCTGATCATTTAAGTTGCATGAAACCAAAAAAAACTCAAATAAAGTTTATCAGCAAACACCTATCAATGAAACTAAAGAGATTAGAAATCTTACCTTCACATTGTTTTCTTTCTCGTAAACAATTTCATTAGAATAATTTTGGCAGCAGGAGACAGGAGACAGGAGATGGGAGGCAGGAATCATATTCATGTTTACAGATGCAGCATGAGATAGGAGACGTGAGAGTTACTCAGTTACATGTTGGTTATTTTTGGAGAATGGTTATTTTTGGAGAAAGACTGAGTGTTGTGTGAAACGTGGGCGAAGGAAAAGAAGCAGGTGGGAGTTATAGGTTGGTTTTTTTGAATTGAGAACATGTGTTGATTATGGGAGTTACTGTTTGGTTATTGGAGAGAGAAGGTTGTGTGAAACGTTGGTTGGATAGTAGAGAGTATGAATCACTACCACAAAATACATATATGGGGACGGTTATTTGGGGACGGTTCAAAACCGTCTCCTTTGCTTCCTAAGGGAACGGTTGTGTGACGGTTACAATCGTCACGAAAAAGTCTAAGGCAACAATTCAAAATAAAGTGTTGGGTTTGAATTAGACTAAAAAAAAACTTTGGTAGGCTAATGGGACGGTTTTATTAAGGGCTCGCGCGCAAACGTTTTCAAGGAAATATACTTCTTTCTCATAACCGCTCCTGAACACCACCCAATAAATCTAAAATTTGTTCACCCGATAGTTCTAGGGTTTTCTAAATCTCGTCGACTCCTCTCAGAACCGCATCCGCCATCCGCCGTCCGCCACTCCTCTCCTCTCGTCGACTCCTCTCAGAACCGCGTCCGCCGTCCGCCACTCCTCTCATCGACTCCCTCGTCGGCCGCTCTCTTTTTTCCTCTTGTCGACGCCTCCGTCCGCCGCCGGCCACCTTGACTTCGTCAGTTCGCCGCGCCTCCCACGTCAGCCGCGCCTCTCGTCGCTATCCCCTCTCTATCATCTTATGAGGGGGTATATCTCTCTCCTTTTCAGTCATCAAACCTAGGGTTTCAATTTTTTTTCTTTTTCTCTATTTAAGAAAAATTTTATTTGATTTTACAAATTAGGGCTTTGTTGTTTTGGTTGATCATTGAAAGTGGTTGAAAATTCTACATCCTTACTGGACAAGGTTAATCCGCAAAATTGAATTGGTATATGTTTTTAATTTTTGTTTAAATTAATTTATTTTCTCTATTTATTTTGTTTATGCTCTTCGCTATAGCCTTCGGTTGATCATTCTGTTTGTTTTTTTTACTTTATCGGTATCTACAGTGGGCTCACTAGCCGAATATTGATGTTGGAGTATTTTTTTATGAAGTGGTAGGTTTTGTGATGATTAATAATTTTTATGTGATAATTAAGGGTTATAGGCTA
The DNA here is from genome assembly GCA_022839385.1 of Asparagus kiusianus. Lineage (NCBI taxonomy): Eukaryota > Viridiplantae > Streptophyta > Magnoliopsida > Asparagales > Asparagaceae > Asparagus > Asparagus kiusianus. Next base: position 463,423 of record BQKN01000821.1, read on the forward strand.
TCTTAGGACTGCACCTAATCCATTTAGATATGATCCCTTACATGTATAACTATATACGAGAAGATAACCTCATTTTTTTATGAAGTGGTAGTTTAGTAGAGTGCGGCCGGATCCTCTGTTGCATATCTATGTGTTAATATCTATGCGTCTGGTATTGGTACCAAGTTTTCTGTTGCATATCTATGTGTTGATATCAGCACACATAGATATCAATCTGGCACAAATTGCAGAATTTTGCATATAGCCTATTAGCCTTTATTGCAATCAATAAAAGTCAAATTATGTCTGTAAAGGTAACTTCTCACAAATCAAATGCAACTTGATGCATCACTACATTAGTACTTCAACTTTAAACGACATAATAACAAACAAATGCATTAAAAATCATAAAAGACGAAGATAAAGCAGCCAACCTTAGACTTTGTTTCACAACGAACATCAAGTTGCTGAACACGTAGTGACAGATATCACAGAGATAATCACCACCTTAATTCCTTTATAGTCTACGATTCACATTTGATAAAACAACACAATTATGATTTAAGATTACTTGACTGTGGATTTCCAACAGTATCTGAGTGCTAAAAATGCTTAAATAGGATTATAAATTGTGTTAATGAGGCCAGGAATCCTCTGTCGTGAGGGTCAATGGCCCATCAATGAGCAACATGTATCAAATTTCTATTTGTTAGGATACACACCAATAATAAAGCCTCTAACGGAGACACAATACACAACATAAAGGCACAAGATCAACCAGAGTACTCACAGATATACGTGGTTCACTCCTTCGGAGCTACTCCACAGTGCAACGACGACGCCAAATTCTTTTATATCCCAAAAGAATAGATCAAAGAGAACACCCTCTCTTGATCAGATACACTCCAAGAACTCTCACAATCTCTCTCTGTATTTTCTCTCTTACTCTTCTATGAGAGGAGTTGTTTCTGGGATGAGATTTCCTTAAGAGTTTAGGGCCCTATTTATAGTTTTTGGGAAACACTATGCACAAATAAAATATTATCAGTGGGACCCGCCACTAATAATAAAATATTTGTGGGACCCACATCCTTTATAATTTCTCAACAATGGCTGCCACCGAATTTAATTTTTCTTCTTGTGGGGCCCGCCTTTGCGGGCCCCACTTTTGTTTTGTTAGGCTGACACTATTAGCAACTAAGACTTCAATATGGAAGCAATCATGGTTAATGGTTTCGGATTATAAAATGATCTAATATGGCATTAGAAAAAGAAAAAAAAGGGTTATGAAGCTAACAATATTTATCCTAACAGATAAAAAAGTGCAAATGAACTCTACACTTCCATGTTAGAATGACGTTAAGTATAGCAATCCAGTAAACTACTGATGATGAAAACCGATAACGCATCAAAGTGAACATTCAGGACCAGGAAAGTATAAGAATAACTATAAAGTCAAAACATGGAAAGAAAAAAAAACATGGTCTAAAAATTCCTGATAAAGATTTTCAATCTAACAGAAACAAAAACTAAAATAGCAGATATCGCCTATTATATCAATTGCATATCAACCAATGAATTGGAGTTTGTTCCACAAACTAGGAATATGCATAAATAAACAGCAATAATTCAAATAAACTTTTGAAGCTCAATCAAAACAAGTGAATCCCATTGCATGATTGAAGCATGATTTCAATAATCAAATATTCTGAAGGTAAAAGTATAGAGGAAAATTTTCATGACGCCGAAATTACTAAAGGACATAAGAACAAAAGGTTGTGTCTGCAACATAACTATTTAAACGCAAAATCTATTCCACAAGAAAAAAAAATCAAAATATAATTGGTTTTTCCTACAGGGAACAAAACCAACACAGGCTAACCGATGTCGCAAACTTCCTTAAAACAGATTCAATTTGACCAATGCGACAAATTGCAGTCACTAACAAAAATATCACTAGGAACAAATTACCAGATACAAGAAGAATAGCCTCTAAAGTTGCAATATGCAGGGAGGAAAAACAAATTTTATTGAAAATTTAGAGCTCCCAAGTTTCTTTATTGCTTGAGTATATAAGGGAGGAAAATCAAATTTATTGAAAATTTAGAGCTCCCAAGTTTCTTTATGGCTCGAGTATGTAAGGGGTAGATGACAAACTGTGTACAGATAAGGACAAGATATGAAAGCATAGAAATTTACAAAAATTCCAAGGTCAAAACCAATCAAAAATAAAGAAAATAATGAGACTGTTCTGAAAAGTCTAATATTTTGTTCAATCTCAATTTGAGGAGCTTTTCTCATTTCTGTTAGTTGTTCTGTTTTCTTCAGTACGTGCGTATCTTAAATCAAAACTTCTGCTCACATGGAGTGATAATACTTGATTAAAAAAAGTGTGGTGGTTGAATGATGATTAATTTAGAGCTTTCTCTTTTAAATACAATCGTAAAAGCCCCTCCTAGAGACGGTATGTATACTTGATTATTCTCTGAACAACCAAGGTCATTTGTGTTTTTTTAAATTGGTTACGGTTCATTTGTGTTTTCTTGTTGTTCTCATTTAAGTAATAAAGAAGTAGATTTCGATGCGGAACTAATTTCAACTATAAAAAAATCCATTTTTAATTTCAGAGAGATTTTGTGCAATTAACCGAAATGCATGAGCGCTTTCTCAAAATTACCGCCTTTTCAGTATATCGCAAATCTATGTGGAGAATATAAACGCTAAAAAAAATTCAGAACCTGACAAGTGATGTGTTGTATTTAGAGAAAGAAATTTGAGATAATGTTGTATTATTTATGATCAAATTGGAATATTATGTAAAGACAAATTTGAAATTCAAGTAAGTGATAACTGCAGTCTAGATCTGTCTGCTGCCTGCCTCTCCATTGCAGCCTACATCTGTACAGTTGAATAAAGGGACCACTGCATTTGTGACGTTCACAATTACTACAACAACGTGATGCGATTGGAACCCTCTAAATAAACAACGTGATACATCATTTCGTTCTGATGCTGAGTTGCTAGCTGTCATCTGGCAAATTGCACGGCGTTTGGACAAGAAATTAAAGGAACATTAGTGGCCTATCGCAGACTCGCAGTGTATGTGCCGTTGCACTATCAGACAAACCTACAATAAATAATTCGGTTTTGACATTGAACTGCAAAATTATATTTATTTTCATGGGTAAATTTGACTGAACACCCTTAACTTTGGCCTTTTCTGAGAGGTAATCCTCCGAACTATTTTGATTTCACAAGTCCTCTCTAAACTTTGATGGGTTTTTGACAAACTATCTGTTAGGACATGTGTACAACAAAGTAAAAATAATTACCAAGAACAAGTAAGAGAATAATAGAAGGGCAAGCGCAAACACAGATATTTATCTAATTTGGGCTACGTCCACAGCAGAGGAGCTTGAGAAATTTCACTATCAAAGGAGAAAAAAGTACAAAAACAAGACAAAAGCCTAAACTCTCAAACTCTCATTCTTCAATCCTAACAAAAACACCTTAATCTATATTCTCTCTATTTTAATATATATATAGGAGACAAAAATAGATCAGAAAAGAGGTATTCAAAACTTGTATGGAGACTAAAAGAAAAACAAACGACTGAGATTAAATCATAAAAAACTACAATCAGCATAGTAACTATCGATGGTCAAACACGACCATCGATGATATCTTGCAAATCATCGATGGTTCCCCATAGTCCATTAATGGTTCAAAACCCAGTTTCTATTTTCCTTCGATTGTTCATTGTAACCCATTGATAACCATCGGTGATCTCCCCTTGACCATCGATGATTCATTGGCTGATTTGAACAATCAGAGGGTTTTCAAAAGGCATAATTTTAATAAATCTTCACCTTGACTCAACAACCGGAATGAGTTTCAATTTTCTCAATAGTGTACCGTCAACACCTCTACAAATGTGCCCGACGGAACCTCAACATTCTTTTACATGAAGCAAGTCCAAGCAAAGCTTGAACTTGGCTACTGGTAGTGGCTTCATCGACATATCTATCTCTTCAGTTGCTGACAATGCATATGCAATGACTGTATCTGCATATATTTGAGGTGGCTTTATCAATCTTTTACCCTTGCCTTTTGCAATACTATACATGTCATATTCTACTGTAATTTCTATTTCCTCATTACTTTTTAGCAAACAAACAGCTGGTTGTTGAACTAAATTTTGAGAATCTATCTCCAACTCTACCTGCTCTCTCGTACTCTTATGTGTAGTACTTCTACTAGAAGCAACAACAGCAGGTCCTTCTTTTGAAAGCAACATAGCAGACTTATAGAGTATTAACATTCTTCTTAATTATAAACTTAGGTGATTTAGGATCCGGACATCACAACCTATATCCCTTCACCCCGGAGGCATAACCAATAAAAATGTAGTTTTTAGATCTAGGTTTTAATTTACCCTGATCTACATGTGCATATGCAGCATAATCAAATACTCTCAAATTAGAATAATCAGCAGGATAGCCAGACCAAATCTCTTATGGTGTCTTAAAATTAATGAATGTGGATCGAGAGTGATTTACCAAATAACACGTTGTAGACACTGCTTCAGCCCAAAATCCTTTTGACAAGTCGACATTCAACAATATGCAATGAGCTCTCTCAAGAAGAGTCATATTCATTCGTTCTTCAATATTGTAGTGTGTATCACATGGTCTGATGTCTAACTATACTCTCGTCCTTACTGAATTCATCAAACTCTATAGACCAAAATTCCAATCCATTGTTAGTTCTAAGCCTCTTAATATTTCTGTTAGTTTGCTGCGCAATCAATGTATTCCACTGCTTAAAATACTTGAACACTTCATCCTTACATTTTAGTCTACGACCAAACTTTTCTTAAATAGTCATCGATGAATGTTAACATGTACCTAGCATCACCTTTCAAAGGAATACGCGAAGGACCCACGAATCAGAATGGATGCAATCTAAAGTGCCTTTGGTTCAATGCACATTGTACTAAAACTAACACGCTTTTACTTGCTAGGAAAGCAGAGCTCACAAAAATCGATCTATTCTATACTCTGACCACAAAGATGCCCCCTCTTGCTAAGTATAGTCATGTCCCTCTAGGTCATATGATCCAATCTCATATGACACAACTTGGTGACAACGGTCTCCAACAACAACGATGTAGCAACAGCAGCAGCACCTGTAAATATCTTTTCTCGGAAGATGTAGAGATTTCTTGACCTTTTCGTTTCCATGATAACTAGAGTACCTCTGAAAACTATCAAAACTCCACTTTCAACTAAATAACACCTGTTAATTTCAAGGGTGCCAAGAGAGATGAGATTCTTCGTCAAATCTAGAACATGAAGAACATCTAAAAATATCCTCATAATACCATCACGCATTCTAACTTCAATTACTCCAATCCTAATCACTTTACAATAAGAATCATTTCCAATAAGGAAAACTCCACCTTTAACTAATTTGTAGGTGGAAAACCTATATCTATTAGAGCACATGTGATTGGTACAATTAGCATCTAAAATCCAATCATTCTTGGATCTACCTGAATTTGTAGCTAAGAGAACAAAACTATCATCATCATCCTTGACAACACTAGCCTCCACGGAGTCTTCTTTGACCTAATTTTTCTTCTTTTCTTTACTCAGCAGCTTCAAACACTCATCCATGACATGACTATTCTTCTTGCAATAGTTATAAAGTTTGCTCTTAGTCTTCGAATTCAATCTCGACTTGTTTTTATTGTTAGAACCACGCTCCATGTTTTTACCTTGAACACATAGATCTTTGACATCATCATCATCATCATCTATTTCATATTTAGAATCAAATCAAATTAAGAAAGGTATATATTTTTTAACCCTAGATCTTAAATTTTGAATTTCTTGGCTATTAGCATGTTTTTATTTATAAAAAATGCATGGATGAATGATTTATGGGTATGTGAATAGTTTAGATCATTGAAAATGAGTTTGTGAATAATTTTTTATTTAGGGAAAAACTCATCTGGTTCAGTTCTTAGGCCTCGATGGTCGAAGAACACCATTGATGGTGTATTCAATCGTTAATAATTGTTAGTCATCCATCTATGGCCAAAAGGCTGAGACTGCTTGTTTTGTTTCTATTTCATATTTTACTCATTTTTTTGTTTTTAAACTATCCTATGAATAATCTCTATACTAATATGTGATCATTTGACTTTGTAGAGAATGTCATCCGGGAAGAGAGCTCGTTCTTCATAGTCTTCTTCTTAAGATATGCTTGAGAAGTATCAAAAGATCAATATCATATATGAATGATGATTTGATGAGTGTCACTTACAAGAATATCGAAGTGTGTTAGGATTTCTCAATGGCGTTAGAATAGGACCCATGAAGAACAAAGGAGGAGAGAAAGCCAACATTACTTGGGTTTGGGAGTTCTACATGAACTATAATCGAACCTATGGATCTATAGAAGCAAGGACATTAATCACAGGTGAGAGATCATAAGCGATGCTTACAACATCTGTAGGATCTTTCATATATCTCCACCATAGCCCAGTTGTCAAGATGTATTCTAGTTTTTTGAGAACATCACTGTAGGTTCTCTAGAGTACACTCACATTGCCAAGTACTTCTTAGGTAGTCCTATTTTGGGGGTATTCAACTCAGGTTACCTAAAACATGAGCATATTCTTCCAAATCTTTTTCTTAAATTTATCATTATCCTAGTGCTGCTCACACTACTTTGACTGTTAGAGATATCATCCTATTATATTAGATTGCTAGGGGTCAGTCATTTGATCCTGCAAAAATTATCTTTCTGTAGATGTCATCTGTTGCTATGAGTGCTAGGGAGATGGTTGTGAAGAAGAAGATGGAGTTGGTCTATCCCTTTCTAATAACAAATATCTGCAGAGATCAGAGGATTCTTATTTTGCTCTCTGATCAGATGGAGAAGGAGAGAGGTGCTTTGTGAGATGAGATGGTCAAGAAGAATTTAGGGGCTAGGCGAAAGGAAGAGTCCTCAACTAGTCAACCATCAAGGTCCCAGCTTGCAGGTGACGATGTTCCCGACTCTTTAAGAGGTGGTGCTACTCATTGGACTTTTGATACTCTGAGAGAGACATTAGAGTTGTTGACTATGAGAGTGGAGTCTATGAGATTTGATATGATTGCTCAACATCAATACTATGACGCTTCTTTTTAGTATTTGATGCATGTTACTCGTAGATCTAATTCTACCCTTCCCACACCACTAGTCTACATAGATTTTATGCCCGAGCCAGCATGTGGACATGGCTATGAGGAGATGCAGACAGACGACGACCACTGATGATGATGATTTTCTTTTTATTTTCTAGGTCAGGTTTATTTTCTTCTTCCTTTATTTTACACTTATTCTTCTTTTATTTTTTGTGCTAAATTATATTTAGATGACGCATCAGATATAATGTCATGTATTAACTTCTATTTGCTTTCAATGTGCATTAGCTAGTATTCATTTTCATGCTCACCTGATTTGTTGTATGTACAAAAAATTTCTCTTTCTTTCATTTTTATTTTCTTACGAAAAAGAAAAAACAATAAAAATTATTTTTCTTTATTCTTTCATTTATTAAAAAAAACTTGAACATGCCTATGTATATGCTTTTACATAAAATATTCAGATATGATTATCTGTTGATATATAGGCATTGATTTGTTACATTGGTTCACATATATTTATGTTATATGTGCACTCATAGTTATATGTATTTGATAGAAAAACATGATGGTTTATGATATGTTTCATATTACATTTCATACTTTAGTATTATCGTATCATGTTTAGTCTTGTAAAAGTATGAATTAATTTTTTTACATGTTGTTCATGAAGTGTTTTTAGATAGGCTAAAATACCAAATTGGTATATTTATGCGAACACATTTGCCAGTTTGGTATTTAAAAAAACTCCGGCAATAACAAGACATTAAAGATGGACCTTTATGTCAACAAGGCACATTCTGTTCGCCGGCGGCCAAAACTCAAAATCTCGTGGCTCACGTGGCATTTAAATGGGTGACGTGGATGATTAGTTGGAAGTTTAGTAATGACGTGGATATATAATGCCGTTGAAATTCTCATCTTCCTCATTCCCTACTCGCGATCAAATTTGGGGATGAACTTGAAGTTAGGGTTTCAATCCTTCCTTCTCACCTTTCACTCAGATCTTCAAATTAGTGGCGGTCCCAACATGGACTCGTCAAGATCAAGCTCAGGTTCAAGGAGGAATAGATCTGGAGGTTCAAGCATATCTAGATCTGGAGTAAACTACCAAATTGGTTGCGGATTCAACAATATGAGTTGTATACAGAAATGGAATGAAGCAACAAAGAGGTACGGGGTCAAAAACTATTCTTGTGGAGCTGAATTTGACTATTATACATCGATGACAGATGCATACCCCGGGAGGAGGTTTTACATATGCCGAAACTATAAGGTAAAATTTTCAATGCAGTTTTAACGTTTGTTTGATTTGTTGAGACTGATAGTATGTTTTTTAAAAATATGGTTCTTGAATGGTGGTTGTCATGTTTGGGAATGGTTTGATGGTTAATTGTGTAATGTGGCATCTCAGTTGGTACCTCTATTGAGAGAAGAGATATTGAACTTAAGAAACAATGATGCACTGAAGGATCAATTGATTGCACGTGATGAGAACGAGATGAAAGAATGCCGTGATGATATTGCTAAGACTGAAGAAGAGCTATGTATGTGTCAAAAAGAGGCTGATGTTTGTTTATTGGAGATTTCAAACCTGAAGATTTCACTTACCTTATCCTTATTAACCCTTCTAATATCATGCAACTCCTCATTCAAACCCTTTTGTTTAACTTTCCCACTCTCTACTTTGTAAGTGAACTCATCAACATACCCTTTCTCATCATCCTCATCTATCTCATTATCAAATGCCTCTGTAGGGTCCAACTTATATATCTCATCTTCCACTGAGTTATCATCATCACTGGATTGAATTTCATCCTCCACTTGGCCTTCATCCGTACTTGTTTTCCTAATTGGTGTCAGCTTCTTTTTGTTTTTGGGTATCTCTTGCACTGCTTCATTCTCTTGCATTGGTTGCTCTTGCAATATTTCATTCTCTTGCATTGGTTGATTCTCTTGCATTGGATCTATTTCATCTTGTGCATTGATTGTTTCCACATCATCCTCATCTGCCACCAACTCAGCCATGTCAACCCCATGATTTGAAAATATCTTAATTGCTCTATCCTTACGAATATATTGTAACATAAGTTCTAAATTGTCTTCCAAAATAAGAGGCAATAGACCTTGGCTCAAACCCCTGCCTGGAATACAATACCACAATGTGAACAGATTCGTATAGCCAAATTCTATAATTTTTTCTCTGAGATATTCAATAGACATTGCATCCTCGTCTATGAACCTAACATCACATATACCATTGCTATAATCAAGATTATTAAAATTAAAATAGCCACCATGTCAGAATTTAACCATAATTAATACTCTCATCTGTATAAATTTAAAATTAACTTAATTAGAAATCATATAATTTCAAAAAAATATAAACAATTTAAAAAAAACTGGGTTTCACTTCAAAACCCTAAATTAGGGGCAAGTAAACACGGAGCGTATGCATGCAATCAACTAAAGATAATGAAGGCTATTTTATTTACAAAAATGAAGACCCACCACCCTCCATCGCCATAAAAAAAGGAAAAAATTACAATGTCTTACCTTTGCCTCCACAACTTGAAGACCCTCACATCAACGATCTCTCCCTCAGAGAGATTCTCTGCAACTATCGATTTAGGGGAGAACTCTCTCCTGAGCAGAAAGTTTGAGTCTTGGGGGAGGGGGGAGGGGGAGGCAAGGGGGAGGGAGGAATCTGGCAATTAGGGTTGATTTGGAGATTTAGGTCTTTTTTGTTCGGTTATTTCCTGGCTTTTTCTTTAGTAAACTGCCAAATTATCATCCACGTTACCCCTTTAAATGCCACGTGAGCCACGAGATTTTGAGTTTTGGCCGCCAGCGAATAGAATGTGCCTTGTTGACAAAAAGGTCCATCTTTATTGTCTTGTTGTCACCGGAGTTTTTTTAAATACCAAACTGCCAAAGGCTTTCGTATAAATATACCAATTTGGTATTTTAGCCTTTTAGATATATCAACTATTTTTTTAGCTCAATCTACACTTAAATACAGCAGCAAATTTTTATTCATGTGCACAGTACATATGAGCTAGAAAACACTAAGGAAAAAAAGAGTGTATTTGTAAAAAAATAAAGATGGTCAAAGACCTCCACTCTATAAATTCTTGACAAAATTTGAATGTATTCATCAAAGATGGTCATAGACTCACGTTCATGGATATAATCGTACAATATTTCAAGGGTATCCATCCTACATTAGATATTTTATATATTTAGAGATGGTATACATTGTCCTTCAAATACTATTATTTTTCCTCTTAAAATTCCTATATGGTGAGGTAATAGATCGAGATTTTGGATCTTTTCTAAAGATTGAGATAATTCAAGTTGTGTAACAAAAGCAGAAGCTCAAACTAACATATATTTGAATTTGTTTTATGAACTAATATAATTACTTTTATTATTATTTTTACAAACTTTTCATTGATATCTTCATAGTTTGTGTTTGAATTTTAATATGAATTATCATCCTGATTCACATATTTTGATGATAAATATGTATCACTCATGCTATTTTTTATATTAAATCTCTTTTGCAAGCCGGTATGTATTTCTGTTCCTTACACTTTTGGATAATTTTTATTTAAATCTTAAGTATATTGCATATAGTAGATGTAATTTCTTTTGCTAATAACAAAAAGGTGAAATTTGGAAGAAAAAATGGTTTGAGATTTCAATGAAATTTTTTTGAAACTTTGAGTTCTTTGTTTCGGGGGGAGTTTTGCTTAGTTTCAGGGGGTTACTATAATACTTGTACTTTCTCATGAATATCATATTTGTAGGGAGAGCTTTATTTTGCATATCATACATCTTATAAGTTTATTATGTACTAAATATATCTCACCATGTTTTACATTCTATATTTTAAATTTTGAGCTTTGTTATTACCAAAAGGGAGAGATTGTTAGAATATTGTTTGTGGTTGAATGTTGTTCATGCAATATCTCTTGTTTGATAAGTAACAAACTCTCGTTTGATATTGATATGTTTGTGAGATGATATATTTTAGGTATAAACAGGTACGAACGAGTTGTGGCTCAAAAAGATGCAAAAATAAACACAAATATTGATTTTAGCCTTTGAACATCGATGATCACAAGACACCATTGATGGACGAGTCTAGTTAACAATGGACAATAGTCAACAATCACAAAAATTCAAAAACTAAAATTTACATAATCAATGGACTACATGCAATCATTGATGATCATTATACACTATAAGTGATCGTGATCAACTATCTATGGTCGCGATAAGTATTAGCAGATTTTCAGATTTGATCTCAGTTGTTCGTCAAACTATTTGATCTCAAATTTGGACTATAATTTAGATATCTCTTTCTTGTCCTATCAATGCCTATTAAAAAGGAGATAGATATCATAATAAACAATAAAGAGAACAAAGAAAAAGGAGAGATCTACACTAGGATTTTGTGAGAGAATTTGATTTGAGAATCTAAACCCCATAGCCTCATTCAACTTTTTCTCGTCATGCTCGACATCGGAGGATTGTTTCACTGAGAAGAAGTACCATTTGTGTTTAACTACAACATCTCTTATTCATGGATCTTCAACATTAATGTTTTGGAGAGTGATTTATTTAAATGACTGTAAGATCTTGTTAATTATGCTTTAATTACCTTTGGACTGATTTTATATTTTAAAGTTGTGAGTTCAACGGTGTACTCAAGCCAAGGTAATTAAGGGTTCGCATACTTAAGACATTGAGGGTGGCTAGCTAGATCTAGGTTTCTTTTGATCATTGTGAGATTTATGTTAGTGGACTAGTTTCGGGTAGATTTTAGGGTCTTGTCAGTAAAGCCTACCAAATCAGATTATGATTTGGGAGAAATTTAGTCATAATAAAGAAGAACCTTCGTGAGAAGGAAGAGTGGATGTAGATTTTTTATCTGAACCACAATAAAAACTCGTGCTTCTATTTGTGATATAGAAATAATCAAGTGTTAATCACTTTAACTGGCTGACATGTGTCTTAAGTAGACTATGCACCAACTCAGATATATTGATTTCTTGAAGGTTGAGACAAAAGGCAACCCTTCACGTCTCCCTTGAGGGTCAAGATGAGAGGCATCTTTTCTCAGCACTCTCGTAGAGCCAAGATGAAACGTGGTCACTCTTGGACCCCTCACAAAAAACCATTCACCATCACATTAAATGCATAGTCAAAATTATTATTACATCCTCCGCAAAGGTCTTAATGACTCATCCAACCTTGTCAGCATCATACCCCCTATCACCATTGCATTGATCACAAGGATGACTCATTCCACCTACGTCTGACACCTATAATGTCTCAGCTGAATAAGTTGACTGCTTGGACTTAGTTGAGATTACATAAATACCCTCGTTAGCTCCGTGTAAATAGGCACATCGCCTACTGACCAAGATACATAATCCTTTGCAATATAATACACTGTAATCATACTTTTCTCCTCCACTTAAGATCAACACTGACTTGACCTTAGAGGAACACCCAAAGAACATAACTCTTATCCTCTTACATATTGCTTGTGTGCAGGATTGAATCCTCTGTTCAATAACCAACCATCGGAGAAGATTAAGGAACCTAAAACTCTTCATAATCCATACTAAATTTTCCTATTTGATACCTGATATCAATAGTTTAGCACCCACCGTAGAGCCTTTTTTCTTCTTTGTAGAAGATGGCTGGTTCTGATCATCCAGATCGATCATCAATTTTTCCTATGGAAGAAACACATAATGCGGGCTACATCACTCGTCCAACTAGAGAAATCTACCACGTTCTGTATTCTGAACTTGTCACAGAACCGAGTGAATGCATGACTAATAAATTGTGATCCGTTATCATGAAAGATACGTCTTGGAGCATCGTATCGGTAGACAATGTGATGTTTGATGAACTTGATCACATCACTGACTTTGACTTCTCTTAAGGGAACAACTTTGGCCTACTTAGAGAAGTAGTCAGTTATCGCAAGGATGAAGCGATGACCTTTGGCTGATGGTGGAGATATCGGTCCAACGACATCCATCCCCCATGTCTCAAATGGCCATTAAGTCGCTGTCGGATGTAGGTCTTCAGATGGTTTGTTAATATAGTTGGTGTGGATTTGACACGCATGGCAACGCTTGGCATAAGCGACAACCTCGTGGATCATTCTGGGCTAATAATAGCGCATCCTTCGTAATCGATCCTAGAGCTTGGGTCCAGGTTGGTGAGTGTCGCAAGTACCATTATGAGCTCCCGCAGAACTTCATGTGCTTCTGTCGTTGAGAGACACCGAAGCAACCTTCCGTCATAGGACTTATGATATAACGAGTTGTTGTCAAATCATAGTAGAATCTTGGAGCGCGTCTGCGAATAGAATCTTGCTCCTTTACGTCTTCGGGTAGTATGACATATAAGACGTAGTCGATAACTATGAAATGCTAATCTCTTGGCTCGAGTTGACCCATATCCTGGTGAGTTACATTCACTTCCAGAACATTCTTCGGTCGGACGAGTTGTCGTCTTGCGATGGTGACGTACTGACTGGTTCCTAGCGGTTGAGCTAGGTTACCTGCCAATGATGCTAGGGCATCCGTGTGCGTGTTCTTGGAATGAAGCATGTGCTCAATACAGAAGCTTTTGAATGATTCGGATAGTTTGACAGCCTCTTCATAACATGGGATTAAGTGATCATTTCTGACTACATATTCCCCTATCATCTGTCTGACGATGAGCTGAGAGTCACTGTAAGCTTCGAGATGATTCACCCCCAACTCCTTAGTGAAGTCGAGTCTGATGAGTAGCACATTGTACTCAGCCATGTTATTAGTACACGACTTAGTTAAAGAGAAAGATCGGGGTAATACGTGGTTTTGTGGAGAAACCAAGACTACCCCCACCCCCACGATGATGGACCCACTTGTACCTACGCGAGATGCTTCGTCGAAGTACAATCGCTAAACTTCTTCCTGTGAGGTCGTATTAACCTCGTGTGTTTCATCGGGCATAACTTCGAATAGGTCAGTCTTCGACTCGAGTGGATGACTGGCCATGAAATAGCAAACTGCTTCTCCTTTAACCGACTTCTGCAGCATGAAGTGTATATCGTATTAAGATAGTAGGAGTGCCCATCTTGCCAGGTGCTAATTTAAGGATCCGGGCTGTGTCATGATGACTCAGATGGGATTCATCCAGGAGATGACGTGTATGGTTTGACCAACCAGGTAGTGTCGTATTTTTTGGATAGCGAACACCAAAGCCAAACACTCCTTTACAACCATAGGGTACCACCGTTTGCCTCCCTGCAGGGTTCTACTCAGGTAATAGATACCTTGTTCATAACTAACATCGTCATTCTATGCTAAGAGGGCGCCAAGAGAATGCTCCATTGCCTGCACATAAATCAGGAAGGGCTTCCCCAAAACTGGGACTGCCAAGACTGGTTGATTCGAGAGATAAGTCTTGATCTCATCGAACGCTTGTTGGCAAGGCTCTTCCCATACGAAGGAAACACCTTTCTTCATTAGCTTGGAGAAGGGTTGGCACTTACCCGAGAGATTTGAGATGAATCTTCGATGTAAGCCAGACGTCCTTGCAGTCCTCTTAATTCCTTGAAATTCATAGGTGGTTGAAGCTCTTGAATAGCTTGCACCTTGTCGGGATCTATGTGAATTCCCTTCATCGTGATGACGAATCCGATGAATTTGCCGCTCGACATCCCCAAAAATAACTTTGTGGGGTTCATCTTGAGTTGATGGAATCGCATCAGCTCTGACATCATTCTTAGGTCATGAAGATGATCATCTTTGCTATGACTCTTTACAACCAGGTCATCTACGTAGCATTCGACTGTCATTTGTAGATGATCCTGGAAAATTGCACTCATAGCGCGCTGATAGGTTGCGCCAACGTTCTTAAGTCCGAAGGGCATAACTGTGTAATAGTATACCCCTGTTAGATTTCTGAATGAAGTGTGCTTCTCATCTTTAGGGTGCATCTTCATTTGATTATACCCAAAAAATCCGTCCATAAAGGACATCCTTTCAAACCCACACGTATTGTCGATGATGACATCTGTGATGGGTAGAGGGAATTCGTCCTTTGGATAGGCAGCATTGAGATCTCTAAAGTTGATGTAGATATGAATCTTTCTATTCTTCTTTAGGACTAGAACAATATTAGTCACCTAATCAGGGTGTTGTTCCTCTCTGATGAAGCTCGACTCGATCAACTTCTTTACTTCGGCTTCGATCGCCTTTATGATTTGTGGACGAAACCGCCTTTGCTGTTGTTTGATAGGTTTGACATCCAAGTTATTGTTGAGGTGATGCATGGCGATCTAGGGATCAAGGCCAGACATGTCCTCATAATTCTAGGTGAAAACGTCAATATATTCCCGGATGAGGGATATAAGGTCTTCTTTCTCCTGGGAAGGTAAGCTGTCACTGATAAATATGGGTTTGGGATTAGCCTCATCTCCTATATTTATTTTGAGTATTTTGTCCTTCATGGGTGGTTCACATTGTTCAAACCGACCACTCCATTGGGCACTGACGTGCCAATGCCATGCTTCATCATAAAGCGGGATCTAGTCATCCTCTCTGATTTCAGCGGGATCGATCGTAGCCATGTTGACTTTGAGGTCCCTAAATAGATCTCCCACACTAATATCTGAATCCCACATCGAGGATGTTGACGATAAATCTCTGGAAGGACCGTATTCGGAGTCTTCACCCAAAGTGCAATATAACTCTAATGAAGAGGTGTAACCCAGCACTCTTCGAGTTTTGCTGAAGCAATTGTTGTCCTTTCCTTCAAGAACATAAGCAGGTCGGACAAGCGTCTTTCACCCTTTGCTGTAATTCAAGCCCTCTTTGCGAGCGAAGTCATAACCCATGGTCTCCATCATACGCTTCGCGATCTGATCATAGTGCGAGAATTGAGGAGCGGGCTCATCATCGTCTGACTCATCCCACATTGTGCGCATAAGCCGATCTATCTTTCCAAAGATAATATCTTTCTAATAATTACCTCGGGTGGGTACGATAAAGACGGCTTGTGAGGACTTGGTCGCTTGTCTGTCTGTGATGAGCGACGAGTATACGGGAAAGTGCAAGGAAGAGTTATATATAATTCTGTAACCAAATCACTAAACTTGTCATTACTAGACTTTGAACTAGATGACAAGTAAGCAAAGTCAGGATCTTCATTTAGGATAAACCCATCTACCTTGGCAGTGTTGGTTACAACAAGGCCTCCATATCCGATTATAATGGATTCAATATCATTCAAGACAAGACCCTCGTTGTACTCAGACTCACTATCGGCCTCATTGCCACTGCTAGGTTCCTCAGCCAGTGGCTCGTTGCCCGGTTCAGACTCCTGGTAGAGTAAAGAATTGGTGAAGTAGTTTTAACCCCTTTGAATGATTGCTTATTAGCGATCATCGTCTTTACTTAATCACGGTCATCCACATACTTCAAACACTAATGCAATGTGAATGAGACCATCCGGTTGCTATGAATCCATGGCTGACCCAATAGCATGTTGTAGGAAGGCTCCACATCGATGATGTAGAAGGTCACTTCCGTCTTCATATTACCCAGCCGGCACTTGAGGCGGATCTTCCCCAACGGCCGAGTTCCGATGGCGTTAAAGCTAAAGATGGTGGTAGTCATTGCGAACAACCACTTTTGAGTACTCCAAAGTGTTTGATGAGCTTCAAAGGGACAATGCTCAGTGCAAATCCTAGATCTACTTGGATCTTGTCCACTCAAGAGGAGAAGTATCCCGTGAAGTACAGGGATCGGTCATGGGATATACTCTTGATGAGCATATCTTTAGGAGTGAAGGTAATGCAGGGAATCTGCTGTCTAGATATCTGGCAGTATTGTGGACACCCTTTCTCTGCGTCCTCTTTCGAAATAGGTGAGAAATGCATGGCAAAAGCCTTTAAGTTGGCTAGTGCCTCCTGTAGAGCTTCCTGGGTAGACTTGGATAGCCGCAGGAGCTCATACAAGGTGATCCTAGCTGGAATGTTCTTCAACTGTGCGAGTAGGTCGAACCGAAAAGGTTGACCACGTAAACCCATCTTGTCGGGATTCGGTTGGACTGTTGGTGACAATCCTACCGGTGGTCTTGCAGGACTTTTTGCTATCGGAGGGTAGTTCTTGGCAAAGTCTTTCCCTGATCGGGTAATCAAGACATCTACCTTACTGTCGGAATTGGTGAGGGTTGCTATCTCCACTTTGTCATTGTCTGGAATTGTCGAAATGATGTTACAGAGCTTAGGCTTTCCTTTGGTCTTGTTGGAAGTTCACTGCTCTTCGTCAAGGAGATCAGGATGAACCCACATCACCTGTTCTGATGGCAAGGTCTGTAGCACCAAACCTTTCTCTCGTTGATTGTGAGGATCAACATTGGTGACCTTTAGCACTGCTTTTAGGATGGGCATGACACCTACTGGCACGTGAACCTTAGGAAGGCCTGTCCTAAACTTCAGAGTGACCATGTTTGCAGTCAAGTTCTTTTGCACCTTCTCCTTCTTTAGGACTCGCACGTCATAAAGAGCCTGCGGCTTATCCTTAAGGATATAGCACTTGGAAGTATGATGTTCCAAAAATCTATGGTATGCACAGTAGTTTGGATCATCTGTTTTGTTCACGTCTTTAGGCTTCATGATCTATGGTAGCTTGATCCTGCTACTCTTGAGGAGAGTATCGAAGGTAATCACAACTTGGTCTTCCTTAAAGTCGTATTGTCTCGGAGGGTGCTGCTCAAATGACTTGAGCTTCTGTCTCTGAGCTGACTTAGGGGCTGGAGTAGAATAGACATCCATGATCTCCTTCCCCCTTAACCGAGAAGGATTCCTGGGAGCACTTGGTTCTGAAGGTCCTCTTTTAGAATGAGGCTCTTCGGCTTCCAGCCTTTTGATCATGTTTACCACTTGCTCGCCCTGGCGAACAAGCTCTTTCCAGGTCCGGGTTTCCACCGTGCTGATCCTGGACAGAATGTCAAGTAAGAGGTTATTGCGACACATCTCAATCGAGGTGCCTGAAGAGACCTAGTCCTGGCATTATAGTGACTGATTCCTAAATCTCTTGATGAATTCGTTGACCGACTCCGTGTTCTTCTGCTTGTCAGCAAGCATTGTGTCCATTGACACTTCTGTGTCGTCATCAAAGAAACGGGCTAAGAAGAGCTCTTCAACGTTAGTCCATGTTATGATTGAGCCTGGTTCTAACTTACAGAACCACTCAAAGGCCACCCCTCTCAGGGTGCCGATGAACAGTCGGGTGAGGATAAAGAAATCCTGTTTGAGACAGGAAGTAGTAGATTTGGTATGACGGAGATCCCTTGCCATCAAACTAGACTATTTGGTTTGAACTTTGTCGAGTAAGGGACTGTATCCCATTCGAATGGATACGGTCTGACCACCCCTAGCTCGTTCATGCTCTTCTGGAGTTTTAAGGTGTTGAGTTGACTTTGGAACTCATCAAGCCTCTTGTCTCGGGGAGTGCTGCCGGCATGTGACACTTTTCTTGAAGACTTGGATGAATAATCTGATTGTGATCTGTGATTATCTTCCTCTTCAGATGTGTTAGGAGGAGTGGGCTCCCTTTCCTTGTTCTTCAAGGATCTTCATCGATTCCATGAATTCCTCTTCTTCTTCTTATTCAGAAGTTGTTTCATCATTCCCTTTAAGGAGTTGATGGTCACTTGTTGCTCTTCGAGTCTCCTAGCGACCTCATCGGGGACATCCACCACGTGCACCTTCACGTGCTTGCCCAGCACCGAGCTCGAGGTCTGAGACGTTGCCGCTGCTGAGCAAGCCTTGTCATCATTTTTCGTAGATGGGCGATAGGTGAGTGTAATCGAATGGGATGTTCGCTCTCGTTTGAGTACGGGTGTGTAGGTAGACACCCTCACTTTCAACAGGGAGGTATTTGAATCTTGGAAAAAATTCCAAATCTGACGAATCCGAATACTTGGCGTTTCCTTTCCCCGCCATGTTAACCATAGTAGTTGGGAGATCCAAATCATCAGTAGCCTGTCTCCTTCGACAATTGTGTCTTCGGCAAGAAAGTTTTGACTCCAGAGGCTACTAAGAAAGCCTTTCAAACATCGAAGGTTTCGGTGCCTCGATACACTAGCAATCAGCAAGCACTGCTTTGATGAGCCTCTCACAGTGGCACTAAGGATTTGCCTCGTGAATAGTGCGCTTGTGAGTCAGATGATACCTAAGATCCCTTGTGGGTTGATGGTGAAAACCCTCCGGTGTTAGAAGAATCAAACACGCAATCATGCGGAGAAGGATGGAAAGATGAATTGTGGGAACACTTGGAAAATTCTTCAAGTGTTGAATTCAGGCGAGCCTTCCTTGATAGGTGAGGTCTCGTATTTGTTAGACCATAGAGGGGGGTGATTAGGGTCTTATGCTAATCTAATCAGATTAAATGCCAATTAAAACTAATTAATAAGTTATCCTAGCAAGTATGAAATACAACAAGATATGTAAGCTAGGATAAGCAATATGAACAATGAGATATATCCTATATGATAAAAATATATATGCAAGGATATATAAACTAACACAAGGGGTAAACAATTTAACTACAAATATGATAGGGCAAAATGATCAACAAGCAATACACAATGGCGATGTAAGATATGAATATGAAAACAAGTGCGCCAATGCAATCACAAACAAAGGATATGTTTACGAGGTTCGGTCCCCACGACCTACGTCCCCGCTCCTCACCTCGAGGAGATACTCCACTATCACAACCGGGTTTTCTACGTTCACCCGAATAACGTTTACACCTCATACTCGGTTTTCTAGCTAACCGAAAACTTTATAATCGACACTCTTGCAATCACACTTTACACCCTCACAAGTGTTGGACCTAGCCGTGTCTTCCTCAAGTGCTCGGTTACAACCTCTCCCTAGGTTCGTCAACCGACGCCACTCCTTTTGGAACGATCCCCGACTCTCACCACACACTCCTCACTCGGTGTACAAGTGTATTACAAAGTGATCTCACAATTAAGCACAAATACAATAAATGATTGTTCTCTAATATGGATGAGAACTCTATGAAAGCTCACACTCAATTATTACAACTCTCACCAACCCAATTATATTATGTATGACAATACAATAAGCTTATGTGGGTGTGTGTAAGCAATGAGTGAAATCAAATCTAACTCAAATAGCAAACTAGCAATAAGAATATGAAAATCAATAATAAAATTGCTAGAGAAAAGAGTTAGAAAACTTCTCTATAAACACAAAAAAGAGGATGAAGAGGATTGAGAATGAATCCCTCAATCTGCAGTGAGAACTTCCTCTTTTGTAAACAGAAACCCAATCTTAAACAAACAGTAAAACCCTAGACCCTTGTTTAAAAACTTTGTTTTAAAAACTCTTCTTAATCACCTGAAAAGAGATCAGCAATGGGATATTTATACCCACTCAAGATCTCAGCAAAAACATCTAAAACAAATGACAACAAAGCCCCCAGAAAACAGCTCAAAAAAATAGTCGTTGGGAACCAACAGCTCTATTGGCGGTCGACCAAAAATATTCGCGGTCGACCACGAAGAACAAAAACACGAAGAACTATTCTGGACAATCGTCGGTCGACCGGTGTGGTCGACCGATGGAGCTCTCGGTCGACCGGACCGGTCGACCGACAAACTCTCTGCTGCCCACTGACGGCTGAACATATGAGCGGTCGACCGGATCGGTCGACCGAAATCTGATACATGAAACTCTGATTTCCTGATTTTAAAACACTGTTTAAAAGTATCAAATAAATTCTAAAAAATATAAAACTTTGGGGAATGATTATAGACATGATAATAAACAGCTACAACGACTGGTTTCCAAAAACGACTTCCCAAATAAAAAATATCATCATTTTACAAAATAGTCCAAAACATGAAAATATGAGATACTTGAATTTTGATGTTTTGACATAAACCAACTTTTAAAACCTTGTGAAATATTTTTATAGACTTAGTAAAACATGTATAAACTGATATTGAAGTCTATAAACTAATAAAATAATATTTTCACAAAATTGCATATTCTATGCAATGTTATCAAAAACACAATATAAAATATAAAATATATAATTTCATATATATAACCATAAAAACTCAAAACACATGTATGTATATATATAACTATATATATGCATAGAAAGTAAAACTTATGTATATATATATACGAAGAAACCAATAAATGTGTGTGTATAGATATTGAGCTTAGAGTATATAACACACATAATATAAAATCTAAAACTACATTACCCAAGCAATCTTGATCTTCAATTAAGCTTGACTTGGTACACTTGCGGATGAAGCTTGAACTTGATCTTTAACTTGAATTGTATAGGCTTCAACCCGACATTCCACCAACCTCCTTTGGATATGATCGTTGAAGCACAATTTCATCCATCCTCCAACAACGTTGTTTGTCTATAATAAATAAGAAAACACAAATACTAGACAAACAACATTAGAAGTAAATTGTTTGTTAAACATCATCAAAACAAGAAGGCCAACAGTATTCTGGCAAGCTTCAACCTTTTTGTGAGCTCTAACTTGTTGTTCATTCAGGTGAGGTCTGCCTGTTTGACGAGGTCTTTGCTTTGCCTTTTTGGCCAAGGCATGTTTTTAGGCGGGCATGCTGGGGTTCGCCTACACAGTGGCTTCTGTTTGTGACGCGAAGCTCGCCTGATGTGCGGAGCTCTCATCCTTGAGGGTGCAGCTCGCCTGAATCATGGAACCCGCCTGATTTAGGCAGCTCGCCTAATCTGAGAAGATGGCTTAAAGAGCGAAGCCCTCCTGATTTGGGGGGCTCGCATGTCTTGCTAAGTTCGCTCAAATAGGGAACTTGGCTGCTGGGGTGAGGTTCGCCTGAAACATCAAGCTCGCTAGTTTTGGAAACTTTGTCAACAGAATGAAGCCCGTCTGAATGTGGTCTGCTGAAACTGGGAACTTTACGTTCCTGTTTGGCTCTTGTCAGGCCTGAATAGTAATTAAGGCCATCATTGGAAGCGAAGGTTTAGGCTTCTTGACGGGCGAGAGCTTGTCGTCACCGATGTTAGGCTCTCTTGGAGAGATGAGCATTCATGTTAATGATGAAAGCATGGTTCGCACTGATACGAGTAGTTGTCTCCTCTTGCGTAGGGGGCTATGCGGATTGCTTGGCGACCTAACGAGCAGTCCCTCGACTGGTCTTCTTAGCCTTTAGCACGGCCTTAGCTAGCTTGGGAGAGATAGAACCCCCTGCTGTTGCTCAAGTAGAGCTCTTGGGCATGCCTACCTCAGCCACTTGGGGCTAGGCCACATGCATAACTCTGTGGTATCAGTGAGAAGCTTTACTGCTAAAGGAGGAAGAAGATAAGTACTCCTCGTACTTAGCTTGGTCGAACTCAATCACAATGGACTCGACAGTCGTCTCCTTCGCAACTTCGTCGAATTGCGCCACCACCATTTTGGTTGAAAAAATGATATCTCCCACTGTGGTCGCCATCTTCTATAGGTCGTAAAAATTAACTCTCGAAGAGTGATTGTTTGTATTAATAAGAATGGCTTATTACAAACTAAAGATCAATAATTATTACAGAAGCGAAGAGAATGCTCTTCTTGTTTAACGTCGGTTCTTCGGTAGCGATAGGATGCCTCCCTCGAATGCTTGCGTCAAGTTTGCTTCCCTTGGATGATCCGATCGAAATTATGGTTGAGCTTCAGTACACAGTAGAAGCTGTTGTGTGGTTAAGTTTGATAATACCTGAGCTTGATGAGTATCTGTTGATTATCATATCTCCATGATATTATTTTGATGATAACAATTTATACAATGTGTGTTATACAAATGCACTAACTCTTATATGCAGCTTTCAATATCAAAATATGAACAAGTGCAAGTTGATATTCAAGGCATTATGAAGTGAAGAAGATGAAGAATATATAAGATAATGTATTTTATATTTTCTTTACTTAGAATTATTGTACAAGCCTTGATCACTCACACACACACATACATAAATATTAGAACACACTAACACAGGCTTAGTGTGTTGGTTAACTATAGAAATCCCCTATGTTAACCATTAGAGTTATAGTTAAAAATAAAGTGTCAAAACATTTAATTGAAATCATTTTCTAACTCTTAGTAGTCGACTAATTAGAATAATAGTCAAGTACTCATGTAAATGTCTTAAATATATGTTTCTGTCAATTTACAGTATAGTCAACTAATATGGATAATAGTCGACTACTCAAGTTTATGGCAGAAACATAAGTTTCTGTTATTTTACAATATAGTCGACTAATTGACATTATAGTCGACTACTGAAGGAAAAATTCATTTTCCAAGTTTCTGTCAAATTACAGTATAGTCGACTAATGAACTTTATAGTCGACTACTGAGAAATTTTCTAAATTCACAGAGTCTGTTTAAACTCAGTGTAGTCGACTAATTTGTCTTGTAGTCGACTACAGATACAGTTTTTTTAGAATTTAAAGTTTGAATATATGATTGTTTATAGCCGTTTTTAAACATTTTTAAAGTTCAAAAAATTGTTTTTTCAAGGTCTATAAATAGGTTATTTGTTTAGAAAAAATACAGAGACTTACATACACATAAGCTTTGATCTTTGTGCATTTTTTCAAGTGAAAAATATTCAGATTTTGAGAAAAAGAAAAGTTTCTAAAATTACCTTTAAACATCATTCAAATACTTATTGTTTAGTCAATTTACAGAAGTTAAAATCATTCCTAAGCCACTATTACACTACACTACAAATCAAGGCTTATAGGAATTAAAATTGTTGCTTCAAAAGTTCTCTCGGTTTGTGAGAGGTGTTAATCTATTGGTTTAGATATTGGTGTACAAATTAGCAAGGTGTTTGTCAATTGGTGTTGTAATTTACAGGGACTTGCAAATTGGTCAGGTTTGCTTTTTGATTTTGTAAGTTTATTCAAAATCATAGTGGAAACTCTCAAGCGGGATTTGCTTGGGGACTGGATGTACACCGGATTGGTGGAAGCGGTATAAATATTTGTGTTTGTGTTTGTAAATTTCTGAGATTGCCATTTTTCTTTGCAATTTATAATCTACTTTGCATAAATTTTAAAAGAACACTATTCAGCCCCCCTCTAGTGTTCTAGTGTATCTATTTCAGATCCTACCGTATCAAGGCCGAATGCTTAGAGAAGGATAATATACAAAAGTTTACAAAGAGCTAAGAGTCTCAAATCTGAGAGTTCAGATTGAGTCTACTTTAGCAATCCAGGTAAAAGATAGGAAAGTTCTACCAAACAAGCGAATGAAGACCTCTGTTTGAAGAGCCTTGAGGGAGCCAAGAAGGAGCCAAGAGCCTTAAGGGAAAGTCCCCAAAATATCCAGCCTCTGGTTGAAGAGTCTTGGAAATGCCAAGCTTCTCCACCAAATTGTAAGCTGAACCCCTTTTCACGTTGCCAAAGAGGTCCTATAAATAGGCAAGGGATGGCGTGGACCATCCCTTAGTTTGTGGTATGTGACCACTAATAGGAGTAAGGAGTAGCATACTCCCCCTATAGCTATGGGATTTGACTACTATAGGGGTGATGGGAGCCATGCCTCATTACCTAGGGAGTAACTCACTGCAGGCGGGCTTGACTCGTGAGGGCGAGCAAGGCGTTCAGGAGAGGTCGAGCTCGTGCTGGCTAGCTCGATAATCAGGCGAGTTTGACTCGTGCTGGCGAGTCAAGAAAACAAGCAAGATTGGCGAGGTTTGGCACGTGCAGGCGAGCCAAACAGACAGGTGAGCTTTTGCTTGACTTCTTGAATGCAGGCGAGCTTGACTTATGCTGGCAAGTTAAGCAATACAAGCGAGATTTGGCTTGCAGACGAGCTCTGCGTGCTGGCGGGCTTTGGCTTGTAGGCGAGCTCTACTTGGCCTTTTGCTTGCTTTGAGCACGCTGGCGAACTCAAATGGACAAGGTTTGAGCTCTCTTACGTAAAGGAAATTTTTATTGCCTACAAAATACCGTCGTCAGCTCCAAATAAATAGGCACATCACCTACTGACCAAAGGTATGCAATCTTTTTCAATATAACACACTATAATTATACTTTTCTCCTCCACTTAAGATCAATACTAACTTGACCGTCGAAGGAACCCCTAGAGAACCTAATTCCAATCGTCTTATATATTTTTTTATGTGCAGGATCGAATCCTCTATTCAATAATAAACCATCAGAGAAGATTGAGGAACCCTAAAACTCTTCATAATCCACACTAAATTTTCCTATTTGAAATCTAATGTCAATAGTTCCTGTATTGGTTTTTTTTAATCTTTCGTATTTTATTTCTACTACATATTCTTTAGTTAAAAAATTATAGCAATCCTATTCAACTCTCTCCCCCCCCAACCAAAGGCTTGCATCACAGTTCCTTCAAAAGCATCAAGCTTGATTATATGAAGAACAAACATGAATCATATGATCCTAAAATAATAAAATCAGCTATGTGTGCATGCTCTAGACGTTGTGTTGATGCAATAAAAAACCTGATAGGTTGAATCCTCAAGATTAGACTCAATGTTGAGGGCCTCGTGATTTTCCTTCATGTTTGTCAATGATCTTTGGGTGAGAGTATTTGAAATTAAAAAAGATTAAATTAATGATGATGAGCTATCCACCAATGCTCATTTGATGCCTAAATAAGACTCTTAATGATGAAGGTGAAAATAATAAGCATGAGGCTAGGGTTTAGAGAAGAAAGTTTCATAGACCAAGATCGACAACATCGAGCCTATGTCGAGATGAGTCCTTTACTTGTTGGTAGAGTTGCATATTTATACTAACTAACTGGATATATCAATTAGTACACGTGTCACCATCCTAATAGATGAGGTATTCATAGTAGTTACTTGGCCTACAAGTAAATCCATGTGGCAAGACCTCATTAACGTAGAATGATACAGCTAATGTATGTGTAGATAAGGTAAGTTATGGAAGTTAGGAATCAAAGAGATTAGGTACTCGATCAATATCCCCCTAACATGTTATTCTAAAGATATGATACATAGTGAAGCAATCATCTCCAATTAGGCAAAACGTCATAATGCTAGACTGAGATAGGATGCATGGGTACGTTAACAAAGTTGAGATGACCCCAGTTGCCATAGACCTCTTTTGCTATAATCGGGCTTTTAAGTCACGCCTTTGATCCATAATCGAGTTATGAGCTGAGTGTATATATCCCACACTTTAGCCTAGTTAAATGAGCTATTTCATTGACTAAGCCAATCTGATGTCGTGAGATAGTTTAACTGGCCCAATTATAAAATTTGGGTTATATGCATAGTGGGTTGTAACTAATGATAACATAGATATTGTTGCGATATTAATTACTGATTAACCAATCAATTTTAAGAATAGGTAGCTATTCAATTTTGGATGTTCATATATTATGTCAATTTTGAAAAATGATTGCTTTCCACATACATTTCAATTCAAGCATTTCTGATTCATCTCTCTAGCATTAATGTCGGATGAAGAAAAGTTCAAAATATCATTGTATTTTTGAAATCAGAACATCATTACATAGAAAGTTCATAACACTATTTATCATACTAGTACAGTACACGTGCATTGTACGTGAATTTATTTTTTTTATGTTATAAATTTGGTTATATAAATAATATAATATCATGTATAATAATAGTTGTTTGCCTTTCCATTTTAATTCACTCACTAAAAGCTCTAATGGTTCTAGTTGCTCTTTTAATTTGCCATTGTTCATCACTTGATTTTTTAACACCTTTGAGGAAAATAAATAGTAATCTTGTATAGA
>BQKN01000822.1:0-23007 GCA_022839385.1 Asparagus kiusianus
GTGGACGCCGGTCAACGCGTAGCCCTAGGTCAACGCCGGACAGCGCGTTGCGACAAAAGTCAACACGTGGCGACGAAAGTCAACACGTGACGACGAAGGTCAACCCAAGTGGTTCCGAAACCCTAAGGCGAACGCCAGTCAACGCGTAACCTTAGGTCAACGCCGGACAGCGCGTTGCGACAAAAAGTCAACTCGCAGTGAACCAAAACCCCAAGTCAACACGAGGTGACAGGGGTAGCAAGTTCGAAAGTCAACTCAATGACACGAGCCAAACTCAACTCACCAGCTGTAGACTCGAGACTCCGACGACGGCCAGGCAATAAACGCAGCGCCGGTACAACTTCGGTTATTCGACAAAGCACCGGATAAACCGAAGATCGAAAGAGCCGAGAGTTGAAGCGAACCACAGGTCCCTTAAACCGACTGAAGGTTGGACCGATCATATCCAAAGTATTCCGGGCTCTTCTATAAGAGAAACGAGTCCGAAACACTTTGGAGGGGGTATCTGTAGGCATCGAAAATTGCCAATAGGTCCCCGCACATAGCTCGGTGTCAACGAGCGACGATCGAACGTCACTACCCGGTTCACAAGAAATTCAAATGACGCCGGTGAGCGACTAAAGCAAACCGACGGATTACGTGAGCCGACAGAACATCAGAATCACGAGGATACGGGTTGACCGAAAACCCCGCGATCACCGCAATCGGACCAACGCCCGCTGTGCCCCGATCACCCCACGGATAATCCAACCATCGGGGCCTACAGAGCTCGCCGTCATGATTCCAACGCATCCGAAATCACTCAAATCCGAGTTCGGACGAAAAGTCAACAGCGGGACAGCGGCGGAACAACGGCACGACCCCGGGCTGAACCGGGGACACCCAAACAGGTCTCGGCAGGCTCGAGACACCCCCAGGGGGTTGTCTCGGCCAATGGCCGAGACACCCCCCAAGGGGTGTCTCGGCCACAGCCGAGACACCCCAAGGGGGGTGTCTCTCCTCTTGGGGTGTCCATATGACCCCTAGGTTCTCTCATTTGGCTATAAATAGCCCCATTAGCCCTCCATTTACAAGGGCTCTTGATTTTGCTCTGGTTTAGCCTTGGTTTTGGGAGAAGAATTTCTGGTCTTGGGATTATCCTCGAGATCTGAAATTTCGGAGCTTGGAGCGGCGAAGCCCTGCCGGATCGAGGAGTCTCCACCGTCATTCACCCCCTTTCCTTAGTGTTGCTCCTTAGCGGTGACACTAAGAAGAGCTATTATCTCGTTTTAGCCGAGATATACGCTTATAACCTCTAGATCTTGCGCGGATCGACGAGGTTCTGCTTCTATATCCCACGCGGATAGACGAAGCTCTGCCGGATTTTTCCGGAAGGATCTTGAAGAGTCGGCGGTCCACGGACATCGACGTCCCCGTCACAGGCCAACAACCCACGCAAGCGAGACCGTACCAAACCGGGCTCTCGTGTTTATTTTCGTTTAAGTTGTACCCCTTTGTTTTCATTTTATACTGTTGTAACGCTCGAAGTTGTAACAGATATCAAAGTAATGAAAACAGCAACTTTTACCGGAAACAGCTAGGACTTATATCTGCTATTGGCTCTGCCCTTCTTTATCAACACCTACACCCTCTTCATCATCACAAGCTGAACCTACTCCCAAATCTCCTCAGGAAATAAACTTTCATTGTTATAATCAAATTTTGTGCTCTTTCAGACAAATTGTATGACATTTATTATGAGTATAAGGATGCAAAAGAATTGTGGGAGGCACTAGAGTCTGAAATAGATGATGTTGATATAGAACGTTTCTCCTCCTTCTCCTTCAATAAGTTTGTTATGTAGATAGTAAACCCATACATTATTAGCTTCATGAATTTCAAGACTATATCTGATACCTTCAGTCAAAAGGAAATACTTTCTCTGAAGAATATAAGGTATCTAATCTTATTGATAAACTTCCTCCGTCTTTGTCTGACTTTGCTAAGGATCTCCATCATCTACAAAATGACCTGACCCTTGTATGAGCCCTCAAAGTTATTAGAATAGAGGACCAACATCGGCAAAACTCCAAACCAAAAAATAAAATGAAAGCAAAAGTAAACCTAGTGGAGTAAAAACCTAAGAACTTTACTAACCCAAATCACAAAGCCAAGGGCAAGAACTTCTACAAGAAGAATCATTCTCATCATCCTAACCAACATCCCACTCATGCTAGAACCACAAACCTTTCAGCCAAAGTCTGAGACTAAATTTTGCTATGTCTGTGGGAGAATCAATCATCTTTCAACTCAATGCTTCTACCAAAAGAAAGCTCCTCTCAAGACTTTTGTAGGCGGCAGTGGTGGAGAAACAAGTCACAGAGTCAACATGATAGAAAATAACTCAGACTCTTTTAGATTAGCTTCCTCATCTTATGTAGTAAATTTTACTACCTTTCAGATGACTGGTGGTTGGATTCTAGAGCAAACATTCATATTTCTTCTTTTCTCTCTTGGTTTTCAACCTTTCACGAATCAAGTGGAGGAAGTGTTATCCTAGCAGATGACTCAACTAGACAAGTAATGATAAGCAAACGTATGGATCTAAAGATGACTTGCGGAAAGATTTTGACTCTCCATAATGTCCTATATGTACCATTGCTTAGAAGAAATCTGATTAGTGAATTTATTTTATTAAAAGTTAGATTTAGAACTGTCAAAGAGTTAAATAAGTTTGTAATTACCAAGAATGATATTTTCATTAGTAAATATTTTGTTTGTGATGGTCTTTTTAAGTTAAATGTAGAAAGAGCTTTTTAAAATGAAAGTTCTTCTTCCATAATAATAAATGTTGAATCTTGTGACAAATGGTATGGAGGTTAGGACACATAAACTATGGAACCATTAGAAAGATGACATCTTTAAACTTGATACCCAAAACAGGATAGATCCATCTTTTAAATATGAGACTTGTGTTCAAGCTAAAGCTATTAGAAAACCTTTCCACTCTATTCATAGAAATTTTAAACCTCTAGAACTCATACATAGTGATGCTTGTGATTCAAACAGAGGTCTTACTAGCGGTGGAAGAAGATACTGTTAGACCCTAGAGGGGGGGTGATTAGGGTCTTATGCTAATCTAATCCGATTATATGCCAATTAAAATTAATTAACAAGATATCCTAGCAAGTATGAAATACAATCAATATATATGAGCTAGGATGAGCAATATGAACTAAGGGGTATATCCTAGCAATGAGATATACTTATGAATTATATGTAAAGATATACAAACTAACACAAGGGTGAAATAAAACAATCTACCAAAGTGATAGGGCAATATGAAGTACAATACACAAAGGCAATATAAGATATGAATACAAGAATAAGAACGTCAATGCAAACACAAACAAAACGATATGATTACGGAGTTCGGTCTAACCACTTGACCTACGTCTCCGCTCCTCACCTCGAGGAGATCTCCACTAACACAATTGGGTTTTGTACGTTCACCCGAATAACGTTTACACCACATAATACGGTTTTTTAGTTTATTAAAAACTCTACAATCAACACTCTTGCAATCCCACTCTACACTCTCTCAAGTGTTGAACTAGACGTGTCTCCCTCAATTGCTCGGTTACAACCTCTTCCTAGGTTCGTCAATCGACACCACTCCTCTTGGGACGATCCCCGACTCTCGCCACACACATCTCTCGGTGTACAAGTGTATTACAAAGTGAATCTCACAATAAGCACAAATACAAAGTGTTTGTTCTCTATATGGATGAGAACGAATTATAAGCTCACTCTCTAAGTTACACAATCCCACAACCTAATTATACTATGAATGTAAATACAATAAGCTCAATGGTTGTGTATGTGTAAACAAAGAGAAAATAAAATCAACTAAACTCAATATGAACACTAGCTTAATAAAGTGATAATCAAACAATATAAAATATAAAGCTAGATTGAGTTTAGAAAACTTCTCAATAGATGAAAAGAGATGGAGGGAGAATAGTTGATTGCTCAAACTCCAATAGATGATCTCCTCAAGCTCTTGTGGAATTGAATTCTCAAACTCAAATACCCAATTGCTTAAAATCTTCTAAACAAACATTAAACAAACTTAAACCCTTGTTTAAAACTCTTTAAACTTGTTTAAAACATTTCTTAAGTGCCCTTAGAAGTATGAGGGCATGGAGTATATATAAGCTCATGAAACAAGCCTAAAAACCCAAAAAAACCAAGCAAAAAGACAAAATAATGAATATATCAAAATCTGAAAAATATAGCCGTTATGCTACAGTAACTTCCAGAGAGTTTGGCGGTCGACCGCGGGTACTGTAGCACTGCATATCAACTTTGTAAAATCAGTTAAAAATAGTAAAACAGCTCCAAAAATTATGACATTTTGTGGTAAGGTTCTATACATGTAGAATGACATGTTAGAGAAAGAATTTATAAAAAATCATTTTCCAGTTGAGAGAAATAAATATTTGAACACATATATATAGTTTCTGAAAAACTACTGACATATACGATTTTGTAAAATCAATTGGGCATAGTAAATCAACTCCAAAAATAATAAAATTTTGAGGGAAGTTTTTAAACATATAGATAAACATGTCAAAGAAAGAATTTCTTAAATACCATTTCCCATTTATGAAAACTCATATATTTTGTAAAACATGCACGAATATGTGCACGAATAAAAACATGATTTTGTAAATTCCATTAAACATAACAAATCAATTCCAAACTTGATGAAACATTGTGAAATATTTGTAAACATGAAAACAAACATGTTAGAAAAAGAATTTCTCAAATTGAATTTCCATTTGTGAAAACTCATGTATTTCGTAATCCAAAGCATGAAAACCCCAAAACCTTGCATGTATATATATAACTATATATATACATAGAAACCAAATACGTGTGTGTATATGATATTGAGCTTAAGGTATTTAACACACATAATATAAAACCTAAACTAAGTTACCCACGCTAGATCTTGATCTTCAATAAGCTCTTCTTGGTAATCTCGCAGATGAAGCTTGAACTTGATCTTTAACTTTGAATTGCAAGGCTTCACCGATATTCCGTCAACCTCCTTTGAATATGATCGTTGAAGCTCTATTCCATCCATCCTCCAACTCATTGTTTGCCTAGAATAAATACGAAAACATAAACACTAGACAAACAATATTAGAAGTAAATTGTTTGTTAAACATCATCAAAACAAGAAGGCCAACAGATACTTTCTAACCTTCATAGATGATCACTCAAAATATTATTATACTTATCTTTTTAAAACTAAAGATAAAGTTTTGGAAAACTTTAAGATATATAAAGTAGAAGATAAGAATCAAATCAAAAAGAAAATCAAGATCCTAAGATAAGATTGGTGGGGTGTATACTTCAAATAACATGATCGAGTATTGCTAAGAGCACAACATATTCATGAGGTGACTACTTTCTATACACCTCAATCTAATGGGGTTGCTGAGAGCAAGAATAGAACCCTCATGGTTATGGTGAACTGTATGCTTCTTAGCTCAAGAGCACCTGAAAAACTCTAGGGTGAAGCGATCATGTCTACTTGCTATATTCTTGATTGGGTACCTCCCAAAGTATCTAATATCACTCCTTATGAACATTAGAAAGGTAGAACACCTAGAATAGATTGTCTTAAGGTTTGGGGATGTCTAGCTAAGGTAGGGATACCTAAACCTAAGAAGAGGAAAATTAGTTCCAAAATTGTACATGCTGTATTTACTGGATATGTACTAGATAGCAACGCAAACCGTTTTTAGCAGTCAATTAAGATATTAGTGATATAACAAACAATATTATCATTGAGGCTCAAGATATAGTGTATTTTGAAGATATATTCCCTTCAAGACTAGGATTCCTAGTGAGCTCTCTTCTAGCACACTTCCTTCTTCAAGCCTTGCCTCATCTTCCGGTACTCCACAATCTATAGAGGTAGAACCTAGAAGAAGCAGGAGAGGAAGAATCGAAAAGAACGTCAGAGAAGAGTTCTTTACTTTTTTAGTTGAAGGTGATCCAAACACCTACCAAGAAGCCATGGAATCTTCTGAAGCTCCTTTCTAGAAAGAAGCCATATATAGTGAAATTAAATCTACTATGAAGAATAATACTTAGGTTTTGACTGACTTAGCTCCAGTATGTTAGCTAGTTGGTTGTAAATGGATCTTCAAGAAGAAATTAAGACCTAATGGAACAATTGAGAAATGCAAAGCTAGGCTAGTAGCAAAAGGGTATACTTAAAGAAAGGGTATTGACTACTTTGATACATACTCTCCTATAGGTAGGACTTTTACTATTAGAGTCCTTCTAGCCTTAGCTTCCATTCACAAGATGATCGTTCACCAAATGGTTATTAAGACTGCTTTCTTAAATGGCGATATCGAAGAAGGGATTTATATGGACCAACTAGAAGGGTTCATAGCCAAAGGTCAAGAAAGAAAGGTTTACAAATTGGTGGAATCCCTATATAGACTTAAACAAGCTTCTAAACAGTGACACCAAAAATTTAACAAAATCATTACAAAATATAGTTTTTCTATCAATGAGTTTGATAAATGTGTTTACTTGAAAGATGTTCACAATGATTGTGTCATCTTGTGTTTGTATGTAGATTATATTCTCATCTTTGGGACCTCAATCCAAGTCATTCTAGAAGCTAAAGATCATTTGTCAAAGAATTTTGACATGAAAGATCTTAGAAAAACTGATTTGATTCTTAGAATGAAAATCTCCAAAACTTCTAAAGGCATTTCTTTGAGTCTATCCCATAGCATAGAGAAAATGTTAGAGAAATTTGAATTTCATAAGTGCAAACCTATGAGTACACCTTATGATTCCTCAATCACCTTGAACAAACATGATGGTGAACCTATATCCTAACATAGATATTCACAATTGATAGGCTCTCTTCTTTATGTGACAAATCGGACCAAACCTGACATTGCTTATGTAGTTGGTAGACTTAGTAGATACACTAGTAACCTAAGCTAGGAGCACTGGAAGGCCTTAGAAAGAGTCTTTAGATATTTAAGAGGTATAACAAACTATTATTTAACTTATATTGTATACCTTGATGTGATTGAAGGGTATAGTGATGCTAACTAGGTCTCTGATGCTGATAATGTGAATTCTACGTCTAGATTTGTTTTCATGCTTGGTAGTGTTGCTATATTTGGGAAGTCTTGCAAGCAAACAATGATTACCAGAAGTAACATGTAGTCTGAGCTTATAGCTTTAGATTCTTGCTGCTCAGAAGCTGAATGGTTGAAGAGCCTTATATTTGAGCTCCCTTTTGTGTGTGGACCTAACATTTGATTGATAAGTTATTTTCATGGAAAAGGTTCAATGTGGTAGAAACAAGCTGGATTGGTGATCTCGTGTGGAGCTTTGACCTTTGGAGTTATACTTCTTTAGTAGTGTTGGATGCATTTATGACTTGCACCAAGTTAGCTACTCCCTCATCCCTATGGTGATAATGCTCTTATGATGTGACTGGGCAGGATGAGTTCTACTCTTATAAGTCCAACCTTTGTGGGGGGTGGGGGGGTATAATATCCAGTTACAATACCCTTGGAGGACTTACCTACGTGAGAAGAACCGTGAAGGCCGCGGTTGGGGATATGAGGTTGATTCCTAGTAACTCTCATGAGACGGTTATTGTGAGCATGACTATTAATGCTCCAACCTGCTCGCTCAATAAATGGATGTATATTATGTGTGCTTTTGTTAATTTATGATCAATGAGCCTAATTCAAGACCTAATCAATTATGTCCCTCAGATTGTGACAAATGTCACTAAGCAAAGATTCAAAGCCGAAAGCTATCTTTGCCAAATTCACAATATGAGGTTGCCCGATCTATATTTTGTTATCATTATTATTATTGTTAATTTTTTCTTTTATTCCACGAAACTCAAATCTTTTGGGGGTAATTGTTGGAATTAATAAAAAAATTAAGTTCCTTTCTTTAATTCTTATGCAAATATGATCTGTTGAGGGGTGTATTTGCATAACTTTTATTTCTTTCCTTTTGTCCTCTCATCCATGTTCCTGCGATGCCAACAAATTTTTTTGAAAAGAAAATCCCCTAAATTCCTCTTTTCCGCTCTTTCCTTTGCAAGC
The DNA here is from genome assembly GCA_022839385.1 of Asparagus kiusianus. Lineage (NCBI taxonomy): Eukaryota > Viridiplantae > Streptophyta > Magnoliopsida > Asparagales > Asparagaceae > Asparagus > Asparagus kiusianus. Next base: position 8,157 of record BQKN01000822.1, read on the forward strand.
TAGGGGATCCACAATAAAAATTATTTCAACGGGAAAAATCAAGGTGGTTATAAAAGGGATCTCGAGGAAGGATGGAAAAATAAGAGAAAATTGAGTAATCTCTATTCTCTCTCTCATAATTCTCTATAATATTATTTGATTTCTAGTTTTAATTTGTTGGGCAAATATCCATTGAGCAAGAGACCAAAGTTCATAGTAAACCTTGGTGCCAGCCTTTCCGGGGGTTCTTATTGCTAGGCATGGTTGTATCGAATCGCCTCTGTGAAGGCGACAACTATTGTTCTAGAGCAGTGATCACACGATTACCTCTTTCTTAGACATGCATTTCTAACCTGATTTTGGAATTCAATTTTGGTTATTTGCAATGTTTTTTAATAACAGAAGTTTACCTTGGAATTAAAGACTTGAATGAAGTTTGAAAGCGTGTAGCTCCACCGTTAAAAAGGAAGAGGAGGAGCGTTGTCATTTGTAAAGAGTCAACCAGGGAAGGTCTCGAGTTTTATATTTTTTACTCTACAATTTGTTAGTTTTAAATATGAAGGAGATAGAAATTCTGAGGCGTGAAACACTTTCCTTAAAGAAATATTTGGCCCCACTTGATATTCAAAATTGCTTCGGGTTAATGCAAATTTTCTTCCCAGGATACAACAGGAAATGAAAATTCCAGTAAGCAAATCTGGAATTTTCCTTAATTCGTTGTGAAACAAGTTTGTAATATTGCAGAAGTTTTTGATAGAAAAGATTCAGAAAAGAAATTGTAAATAGATATCTGAAAACATAAACTATTTATAGGTTTTGAAAAGGTGCTTCCAACAGTCACAACTTTTCAAAACAGCCCTTGGAACAAACAGCCACTTTTCAACAGTCACTTGTCTTTTCATAATTTTTTTTTAAAATTCAAAATAACATTAAAAGAAATATATATTCAATATATATAAAAAATAGAACATTTAAGCGGCAGCGGCAAGCGTGCAAAGTGCTAAGTGCGTCTAATAATCGCGTCAAAATCGCGCATTATTCGCGTTACCCGCACGCGGGTTTAGAAGCCTATACTTTGATCCATTATTCAAAGCCCAATAAGCATTCAATGCTTTTAAACCTCTAAAAGAATGTTTAAAATTTTAATGTGGGAACTATCTTGTTTTTTACAAACAAATACTAACAATCCCCCACTTTGTTTGAAAAAACATTTTAATAGCATTATATTTAAAAATAATCTGCAATATGTACAAAATGAGATAAGTATACATATGTAGAGGTATCTTTCGATTTAAACCTTTACTTAGTACAAATACCTCAAAGTTCTATCAAAGTCGTTAGTTACCTTAACATTAAACTAATTACTCTTTGTGATAGAACCGGAGAATATTGTACATACACTTATCTCTTGTTTCAATGAGAATTAATATTTTAGCACTGTTATGGCCTTGTGCTTATTCCTGGTTCATGAACTCTTTAAAGAACAAACATTTAGCTCTTTTAAGAAGTGACACCACTTCTAAGTTCATATAGGTGAAAAGTCTACAATGTGTTTTCCATTACTTTAAACACACAACAATAATGTATTAGACTTTCATTAAGAGCATAACTCATCCTCTTATTCCGTAATGGACGATATTGACATTATCTTTTAGGGCTTAATGCGTCAATATCAATCAATCACTTTCAGAAACTTGTTATTACCCATTTAAACCATTTAACCAGTTTAGTTCTAGTAAATGGTTGGGTTACCATTCCTGGTGATTTTAAATATAAGGTTTTAGCCCCATTTCACTTGATGTCATCTTTACTACCTCTCTTCCTAGAGGTTTTGTAAATGGATCAGCCAAATTTTTATTTGTCTTGACATAGACAATAGTTATGACACTATCTTGTATCAAGTGTATCACATATTCATGTCTTAGACTTATGTGTCTAGACTTACCATTATATGTACAATTATAAGCCCTTGACAAAGTGGCTTGACTATCACAATAGATAGAGATAGGAGGCATTGGACTCGGCCATAAGTTAATATCTAGCAATAAGTTCCTAATCCATTCAGCCTCTTTACCAGTTGTTGCTAAAGCAATAAATTCAGATTCCATGGTGGAGTGTGAGATACATGTTTGTTTCTTGCTTGCCCAAGAAACTGCTCCTCCACCAAGTGTAAAAACCATTCCAGAAGTGGATTGGTTGTCTCCAACACTAGTCATCCAGCTTGCATCGGTGTATCCCTCTAATACAGCCGGATAATCATTATAGAACAAACACAGATTTTTGGTTTTCTTTAAATATCCAAAAATCCTAGAAATGCTTTTCCAATGTTCTACACTTGGATTAATAGTGTATCTACTTAATTTTCATACAACAAATGCAATATCAGGTCTAGTACAATGCATAGCATACATTAAAGAACCAATTGCACTAGCATACTCAAGCTGTGCTACAGCTCTACCAGAATTGGCAGTCAATTTGACACTGGGATCGAAAGGAGTATTAACTTCTTTAAAACCAAGATGATTAAATTTATTCACTATTTTTTCAATATAATGTGATTGGCTTAAAGAAAAACCCCCACTTTGTTTTCTAACTTTAATCCCTAAAATAGTATCCGCTTCTCCTAAATCTTTCATTTTAAACATAGAAGATTGATACTCTTTAGTCTCATTTATACCAATCATATTAGTGCCGAATATTAACATGTCATCCACATACAAGCAGACAAGCACACCATATTTATCAGTGAATTTAGAATAAATACACTTATCAGCACTATTATGTTTGAAACCATAAGACAGAATAACAGAATCAAACTTTTCATGCCATTGTTTTGGTGCTTGTTTAAGACCATAAAGAGATTTAATTAGTTTACATACTTTTCTTTCATTTCCTGGAAGAATGAAACCTTCCGGTTGTTCCATGTAAACCTCCTCATTTAAATCTCCATTTAAAAAAGCAGTCTTGACATCCATTTGATACACAAATAACTTATGTATAGATGCCAAAGCAATAAGAATTCTAATAGATGTTATACGTGCGACATGTGCATATGTATCAAAATAATCTATGCCTTCTTTTTGTCTAAACCCTTTGGCTACTAATCTAGCCTTAAAAGCTTGAACAGAACTATCAGAATGATATTTTCTTCTAAAAACCCATTTACATCCTATTGGCTTTGATCCTTGAGGTAAATCTACTAAATCCAAGTACTATTTCCCATTATAGAATCCATTTCATCATTAACAGCTTCTTTCCAAAATGAAGCATCTCTAGATGATATTGCTTCTATAAAGGTTTTAGGATCATCACTTGGATTAAAACTTATAGGATGTTTATTTAAAACATTATTATTCCTATCACCTTCAACAAGAAAAATAATTTGTTCAGGAGAAATAAAATCTGAAGGTAAAGATTTCTCTTTTCTTGCTCTAGTACTTCTTCTTGGCTCTGATATTTCTTTAGATGTATTCGTTTCCTTAGCATGAAAATCAGAACTAGAAAAATTATTAGAGTTAAGCAGAATAGGAATATTTTTAACATTTTCAAAATCTACAGAAAATTTATTTTCAAAGAATTCAACATCTCTAGATTCAACAATAGTATTAGAAGATAAATCAAGTAATCTATATGCTTTGCTATTTTTAGCAAATCCGACAAAAACACTTTTAAAGGCTCTAGGTCCAAGTTTTGTTCTTTAGGATCAGGAATTCTATAATAAGCCAAACACCCCCATACTTTAAAATATGACAGATTAGGTTTTCTACATTTCCATAACTCATAAGGGCTTATATTTGACTTTTTAGAGGGAATCCTATTATGAATATAACATGTTGTGTACAATGCTTCTCCCCATAAATTTAAAGGTAACTTAGCATTATTAAGCATACAATTTATCATTTCTTGTAAAGTTCTATTTTTTTCGGCTAAACCATTCTGTTGGAGAGTATAAGGTACTGTACATTAATGAATAATGCCATGTTCTTCACAAAAAGTATTAAAATTATCAGAAAAATATTCACCACCTCTATCAGAACGTAATACTTTAATTTTCCTTTCAAGTTGATTTTCAACTTCTGTTTTGTATTTTTTAAACATATCAAAAGCTTCATCTTTTGTTCTTAAAAGATAAACATACATATATCTACTGCAATCATCAACAAAAGTGATAAAGTATCTTTTTCTTCCTCTAGTTAACATACCATTCAATTCACATATATCAGAATGTATTAAATCTAAAACTTTAGAATCTTTGCGAGAAACACTTGGAAAAGATTTCTTTGTTAATTTAGACTTAGCACAAATTTCACATTTATCAAATTCACCATTAAAGTTAATGAAGTCTAACTTTCTCATATTTTTCAAATAGCGAAAATTTAAATGTGCTAAGCGATCACGCCATAAATATGAAGACTCAACAATATAAACAGAAGATATAACTTTATTATTAATACTTAGTTGATACATTCCATCACAAGAGTAGCCCTTTCCCACAAACATCTCGTTCTTAGACAGGATAACATTATTTGACTCAAAAGCAACCCGAAACCCTTTCTTACAAAGAAGATCAACAGAAACTAAGTTCTTTTTAACTTCGGGTACATACAGAACATTTATTAGAGTCAATTTCTTTCCAGAAGTAAAATCTAGATCAACAGTCCCCTTTCCAGCAACCTTTGCACAAGCATTGTTCCCCATTTGCACTTCTGTAATTTCCAAAAATTCATCAAATCCTTTGAACAAGGATTTGTCCTTGCAAACGTGGATTGTTGCTCCAGAATCAAGCCACCATCCAGACTTAACAGAAGCCATATTGATTTCAGAAATCATAGCGACCAGATTCTCTTCTATTATATTTGTAGAAGCCTTTGATTTTACATTATTATTTTTTCTGTGGCGACATTCTTTAGCAAAATGTCCAGGCTTGCCGCAAATAAAACAGGATCCCTTTTTCTTCTGAAAATTCTTCCTTTTAAAGTGTTGTCCACTTTTCTTTACTTGAAGGTTCACATTTTTTACCGAAGATTTATTCTTTTCCACGGTGTGGATCTTACAATCACTTTGGACAGAATTTTTCGAATCACGTATGCGTGACTCCTCTTCAATTCTAAGATTCTTCTGAAGTTGTTCCAAAGAGATATCCTCAGTTTTATGCATTAGTTTCTTCGAGTAATCTTTCCAAGTTGATGGTAGTTTTGTAATAATTGTAGTAACTTGAAAAGACTCTGGAAGAACTATTTTGAGAACATGAATCTTATTAACCAGAACCTCCAATTCATGAACTTGCTCTAGGATAGACTTGTCATCAACCATTTTATATTCTAGATATTTTGCAATTAAATACTTGTTTGTACCTTCCTCCTCGGCTTTGTATTTAAATTCCAGTGCGTTCCAGATCTCCCTTTCTGACTTTATCCTCGTGAAAAGATCATATAATCGGTCCGAAAGTGTATTCAGAATGTGACCGCGACACAACACTTCATCTTCCTCCCGTTTTGCCTTCTGCTTTTTGATTTCTTCTATTTCCTCCTCAGTAGGTTGTTTGCCGTCTGCACTTGGTTTTGAATCTTCTATGGGCTGTAGGTTGGGGTTGAGGATGTAGGAGATCTTCAATGCTGTAAGAAGAAACATCATCTTGTCTTGCCAGCGAGAGAAATTGTTCCTGTCGAATCGGTCCAATTTTACCATGTCTTGATTCATCACCTTAATTGATTCCGACTCCATTGTAGCAGAAATATTTCTTTAAGATTGTTAGTTTTAAATATGAAGGAGACAGAAATTCTGAGGCGTGAAACACTTTCCTTAAAGAAATATTTGCCCCCACTTGATATTCAAAGTTGCTTCGGGTTAATACAAATTTTCTTCCCAGGATACAACAGAAAATAAAAATTCCAGTAAGCAAATCTGGAATTTTCCTTAATTTGTTGTGAAACAAGTTTGTAATATTGCAGAAGTTTTTGATAGAAAAGATTCAGAAAAGAAATTGTAAATAGATATCTGAAAACATAAACTATTTATAGGTTTTGAAAGGGTGCTTCCAACAGTCACAACTTTTCAAAACACCCCTTGGAGCAAACAGCCACTTTTCAACAGTCACTTGTCTTTTCATAATTTTTTTTAAATTCAAAATAACATTAAAAATATATATATATATATATATATATATATTTAATATATATAAAAAATAGAACATTTAAGTGGGTTTAGAAGCCTATACTTTGATCCATTATTCAAAGCCCAATAAGCATTCAATGCTTTTAAACCTGTAAAAGAATTTTCAAAATTTCAATGTAGGACTATCTTGTTTTTTACAAACAAATACTAACACAATTTTTCTTCTCTATCGTATATTCTATAATTATATTCAGTGGTAGGGTCGATTTCGTCCCAAGAGTGACATCGGAGCCAGTCCACTAGACAAGTTAAAATTTGTGGAGGATTGAGAAGATTGCAAGCAGCCGACGTTAGAGTCGTGGAACCATGGTTCCAGAGGCATTTGATGGGAACCTGAAGTCAGCAGGAGGCGCGGAGGCCGGCAGCACCCGCAGCAGCGGCCACGAGCAGAGACGGAGGACCTAGCGCTTGCAGTAAGGGACATGCGTGGGTCTTGTGCTGGGGCGAACAATTACTTGATGTCGGTGCAGGCGCAACAGAGCTATGGTGGAGTCCTGGGAGATATCTCAAGAGACAGATCTAGCGATGGCAACTCCCCCAGCGCTCTCTCTCCACTTTGTACGATCACCGACCCGTTGATGACGGTCAGCTCCTAGGTGATGCGTTTTGAGGTTTTTGTGTACGCGTGGGAAAATGTAAAAAGTTTTGGTGAGTTCCGTGACACATCCAAAATATTTGGGTGATATGTTTACTTTTCACAAGTTTGGGAGGTATCTAAGAGTTAACCAAACTTCTAGGGAGTTTTTCGCCTCTCCTTCTAATTTAGACTTTCTTTTGGTTCTTCAACTTGTACGTTCAATTGTAATGTCCTAAATTTGTTTGCCAAACCGTGCACCTTTAATTGCAGTGTCGTAAAATTGTTAATTATGCAACTGATACATGTATGTATAGAGTAATTAGAACTGAATATGCTTAATACTGATAGGTCAGTGACATGTAAATCAAAATGGAATGGATCCTTCAACTCGAAATCATATAGACGTCTCTAAATGGGTAAAGAAGGTTAATTACATTCACGCATCTTGACGTTTGAATATAATTGTATTACCTTGAGTCTACTTTTCTATACAAGTAAATTCTGAGATTGCTAATTGTAATTACAAAGGTCATCTTCGAGTTTATTTATTTATTTTCTTTTTGAGATCGTCTGTGTAGGTACACAGATACAGATGTAAAACTATATTATATATCCATATCTAATTCGTAACTGTGTCTGTTAGAAATCGAATATGGTTATTCAAATTTATAACAACAGGACATGGCTGCACTTGCAGATATGGTTATGCAGTGAAATATCCGGATCCACATAAGAAATATCCGAATAGATGTTGACCATACAATTGCAATTGTTTCATTCTTAGATTAATAAATTCGAGACTAATTTTGATGACCAATAGATCCAAACTTAATTTTACAAATGTAATAAACATATTAATGAATTATGTCGTATCATACAAAATATGTTTTTTATATTAGGGGTTTTTGCTTTTAGACCCATTTGTTTACTCCCATTTATCTTTAAACCCAAGTACTATTATTTGTATCTTTAAGCCCAATTCACCTTTTGTATTTATCTTTAAACCCAATCTTCAAAATACTATATTTTCACCACTTGTTTTTATATTTTGGAGATTGGGTTTAAAGATAAATACAAAAGGTGAATTGGGCTTAAAGATAAAAATAATAGTACTTGGGTTTAAAGATAAATGGGAGTAAACAAATGGGTCTAAAAGCAAAAACCCCTTTATATTATTGTATTTTGTCTCATATCCATTGTTGTTCTAGGGCAGTTCAAGATCAGTCGGGGGTATTTATGCCCTTTTATAAGTAATAAATCAGCTATCATGTGCCGTTTATATAGCATGTACGGTTCAAAGGTCTTTCAAATATTGGCTATTCCTCAATACACGAGAATTTCGCGTTCACAATCATTTTTTATAGTCACAATTGTACAAAGAATTTGGAGATGATAACTCTAATGGGGATCAATTACCATGGCTGGATCACTACAAAGAACACGATGGAAGAAATCACTATCACCCATAGCCTGTTTGTTAAGACGTCGAACTGAAGAATTCTTAATTATATCTGATGATATCACAAGATCTTCATCATTTCCGGTCCTTACTCAAATCTTGCGAAAACCCCACACACCTCGACCAAATCCACGCCCAAATCCTCAAGCAATTCCCCAACCTCCAATATCCACCCATTTTCCAATACAATGTCCTCGTTCGCGGCCTTGCCGCCGGAAAATCCCCAGTCAAAGCCCTCTCCCTCTACCGTTCCCTGCTTCAAACCCAAACCCGGCCCAATAACTTCACCTTCCCATTCCTCCTCAAAGCTTGCTCCTCTTCGTCCTCCCTCGTCCCCAATGGCCTCAGTCTCCACGCCCACATTGTCCGAACCGGGCTCGATTCTGACCCATATATCCAGAGTAGCCTTATTCATATGTACGCTGCTGTGGCAAAGGATGTCAAGTCGGCACAAAAAGTGTTTGATCTTTGTTCTGTTCATCAGACCGTTTGTTGGAACTCGATGCTCGATGGGCTCGTTAAGTGCGGGGAGATCGAGCTTGCGAGATCGGTCTTTGATCGTATGGGCTGCCGGGATATTGTCTCGTGGAACACGATGATTAATGGGTATTCACTTGTTGGGGACTTAAAGTTAGCCCGTGAGGTGTTTGATAAAATGCCGTGCAGAAATTTGGTTTCTTGGAACTCGATTCTTGGTGGTTATAACAAGTGTGGAGATGTTGAGGGAGCTTTGAGAGTGTTTAGAGAGATGCCTCATCGCGATGTTGTGTCTTGGAACACGATGCTTGCTTGCTACGCACAGAGCGGGAATTGTGACCAGGCGTTTGAGTTGTTTGATGAGATGCAGCATTCTGGTGTGAAACCAACTGATGCGACTGTGGTTAGCATGATCTCAGTTTGTGCACATTTGGGTGCATTGGAACGAGGAGAGTGGGTCCATAAATTCATCAAGGAAAACAAGATTGAGCTCAATACGATTCTTGCCACTACGCTTGTTGATATGTATGCTAAGTGTGGGGAGATATCACGAGCATACCAAATCTTTTATGCTATCGAGGATAAAGATTTCTTAGCTTGGAATGCTATTATAGCGGGTGTCGCTGTCTATGGACAAGCAAGAGAAGCCCTTCGGCTTCTTGATGAAATGAGGGAGAGTGGGAGTGTAGCGGATGATATGACATTTGCGGCGGTGCTCAGTGCTTGTAGTCATGCAGGAATGGTGAAAGAGGGTAAATATTTGCTCGATTGTATGAAGGTGACTTATGGTGTTGAGCCAAAAGTGGAACATTATGGGTGTGTTATTGATCTTTTAGCTCGGAAAGGGTTGTTGGATGAGGCAGTACTGCTGATGGAATCTATGCCGATGGAGCCTAATGCCCCTGTATGGGGAGCATTGCTTGGTGGATGTCGAATCCATGGCAACTCTGGGGTAGCTGATGATGTTGGAAGACGACTTTTAAGCCTTCAACCTAAGCATAGTGGCCGGTAATCATTAAAAACCAAAAATCAAAAGCTTCTATAAATTGTTAAATGTGTGAACTTCTCTTCATCCTTTAGAGGGAACTCCTAAATTTTAGGTCTGGCTACAACACTTATAGATATTGTGGATATAAAGGTAGCCATTAAAATTTAAGTAGACTATGATGTTAACCAAGGTAATTAATCATTCATTAACTATGTGCACAACTATTTCTTTTCATGTTGAAGAAAAACAAGTTTTTAAACTTGGTTTCTGCAACTGTGAGGCTAATGGTTAACAATTTATTTTCCAAATGCTGAAATCTTGCGGTTGTAATATTTGTGATCTTCATAATGTTGCAACCGTCACATTGCAATGATATTTGTTGTATTATCTCTCTTGACAAAAGGAGGGGTGATCTGTATTATAGGCTTATAATCTTTCGCTTCCTTGTGGCAGAACTCTGATTGCTTCTCTTATTCTTCAACAGTTATGTCCTTCTCTCCAACATCTATGCATCGATAAATCGTTGGGAAGATGCTAGCAAAATAAGAAGCATGATGACACACAAGGGGATCTCAAAGATACCAGGAACAAGCATGATAGAGCTCAAAGGCATCCTTCACAAGTTTGTTGCTGGCGACCAGTCTCATCCAGAGTCTAAAAAAATCTACCGGAAATTTATAGAGGTATCAGAGAGGCTGAAGGTCGAGGTCGGTTACTCCCCAGACACAAAGCAGGTGTTGCTTGACATTGAAGAAGAGGAGAAAGGGCATATATTGTCCGTTCATAGTGAGAAGCTGGCAATTTCCTTTGGACTTTTGCATACAGGACTTGGAGAAACCATAAGAATCATCAAGAACCTTCGTGTATGCAGGGACTGTCACCATCTAATGAAACTTATCTCTAAAGTTTACGACAGGGAAATTGTAATGAGGGATCGAAATCGTTTCCACTTATTTAAAGATGGTGCTTGTTCTTGTATGGATTACTGGTAGAGAGGTAAAAGCTTAGTTGCATATGGGAGAATAATTTGATTCAGTTATTTGCCAAGATTCCAAGAGTTGGAGTGCGTTATTTAAGAAGAGAATAATATCAGGAGATCAAAATTTTGTGGAAGCATCCAATATCAAGCTCGTAAAACTTACACGGTGTTCTCGAAGCAGGTGATGAATCACTCTCTCTGACAGAGAATTCTGAATTGGTTGTTGAGAAGTCCATGCTAAAGATTGGGGATAAGAAACTCCCACCTATACATAAAGCTAGCATAAAGGCAGTGATGATCTCGTTGTTGAGAAGTCCATGCTAAAGACTGGGGATAAGAAACTCCCACCCATACATAAAGCTAGCTTAAAGGCAGTGATCATGCTAAAGGGTGAGGATAAGGAACTCCCCCGTACATAATGCTAGTGTTACGGCAGTGGTTCTTCTATAGTTTGATCCTTGTCTTATTCGTGGCAGCTGTGGGAGAGATTAATGTGTTCTTTTATTCAATTGCTGGAGCATCTAGCTGAAGTGTAAGTATGTTGATAGGAAAATAAAAGGTACCAATTCTGCAATTTCTCCTAATATTCACTTAGAGCATGCTGCTTATAAGAGGTAACTCTGCAGGCAACTTCAGAAGAATGTTATGGTTGTCTTCAGAAGAAAAATTGGAATCTATGGTTGGTGGCAGCTCCGATGTATTGGGGGAAAGAAATCGGTTAACTGTATCAGTATGGATAGCTGTTTTTACAACCGTTTGACACATAAGGTATATGCCGAGGGTGTTATTGGGAAGAAGTTTTAGAAGTCTAGACTCGAGGATATTCATACCTGATGGAGAGCTGCATTCTGAAGACTAGAGCTGGTGCAGGATGATGGTGCTTTCAAAACATGGAAACAACTTTGTGACCTTACTTTCATTTGGTAAGGCATATGGTTTCTTGTATGCATAAATTATTGTTTGTAATTATATAAACAATAAATTATTTATATGAAAGTCAGTTTTTCTTTTGAAGATTCATGTTGATGGAGGAAAAAAGAAACTGAATATTTACATTATTCCTGGTGATATTATTGTATGTTAGAATATTCAAATTTCAAAATTCATCGTACAATTGGCATGCTTATTTTCCTTTCATGGACATCAAACTTAAAGGACACTTACTTGTTTTTGACTTATGAGTATCAGATACGTGATGGGTATCTCCACCATATCCATAAATTTTATAATGTGTCTCAAGCATGTGAAAGCTGTACTAGAGATGTTTGCAAAAGTAAGAAGTTAAATTAGCCATTGATTTGATTTAGAGATGCATATATTTTCACCCCTTTCTTTAGTCTTCTTTTTTCCCTCTTTTATCTCGCACGATGCATTCAGCTTGTAATAATACCAGCCTTTTAGCCTTAACAGTTGGCCAACTTCTCTGGGCTTTTGATACTGAAAATCATAGCAATTGACTAATTACCTTAATATAGAAATACAATTTTATTTCGTAGTTCATGCACACAAGCTCTAGGAACAATTTGCATAGCAGGAAGAAGCAGACTCCGAACAACTTGCATAGCATGTACCCTGGTCTCCTTTTATGGAGGAGCATGCAGCACGGCAGTGATTATACTGCAGATCACAGTTGTCGAAGCATGAATAGCTTGTTATTGGTATTATTGAGCTTGCAACAATTAGCACAATGGCAAGGGCACCAGTATTACGACAGTTTAGCGGAGAACTGGTGAAAGCCATGACTTTTTAGACTTGTGTTTAGGGTTAATGAGCTATAGATTGTTTTATATATAGAGTGCTACGTCTAAGTTTAAACGACTAATTGATCACGCGTTTGGTGCAGAAGTTGTAAGAATAGAACTGTTAACAACAGGAAAGGGGGAATGGAATATGCATGAGTGAATATAGCTTTCTAATCCATCAATTTGGGCCTAATTCACATACAGTGAAATTCTTATGTGGGTAAAACATTACTGATGAGGACATCCAGGTACGTGCACGGGACTTTCGCCGTGTTTATCAGCGTAGGAGACGCCGTATTTCAGCCGTGCGTCAGATCACAGGGATATGGTTCTGATATTTAGATTTTTTTTTTGTTATTTTTCAGTTAGTAGTTGAGTTCAGATTTGAATTATTGTTAGTTATTTATTTAGTTTGTTATTGGATGAGGTTGAGAGAGATTTGATTGAGATTTCAAAATCTGTAATATTCTCTGTATAAACATTGTTGTAATCAGAATTAAGATTATTAAAGATTGAAATAAAAAAGAATAATTTGCGTTACCTGAATCTGGTGTGAAACCGCACGGCCTAGAGGTGTGAAACCCTAGCTGCCGTCTTCATCCACCCCCTCCACCTCCGAGTAGTTCGCCGCTGTCCTCAGTCACACCGAAACCGCCACCGAAACCCCGCCCTCCTCTACATCCACCGAAGCCTTGTTCGTCCTCCCTCTGAAAAGCAGTTGAAGCTCCGCCTGCATCTCCATCCGAGTCTTGAAACCCTAATCGCCGCCTTCAGCCTCCGCCGCTCCACAACCACCATCGAGTTTCCCCACCTCCTCCACCTCCAACAGCGCCCCGCCCTCTACCGCGTCCCAAATCTACCCCGTCGTCGCCCTAATTGATGAAGATCGCCGCCGTTCTCGTCCTCAGCCACCGAAGGCCGCCGCCGCTCGACGTCGTGTACTTCTCCTCAGATCGCAGTCGAGCCGAATTTTCGGGTCTGGGCTTTGAACAGACCCGACCCCTTTATATTTGGATCTGGTCTACTTGTTCAGACCACTTTATTTCATTGGGTGGTCTATTTTGGTTCAGATTCGACTGGTTCAGTTGGATCAGACCCTGATTCAGTCCCAATCTGCATTGTTCCGAATTTCGATTCCACAGTCCGCTGGTGTATGGCTGATCCTGACGCTGAAGATAACGATCCCGTGCTTGATCCAGAGACTGGTATTGTTGATTTGCAGCTTTCCCCGTGGTTCGATTACCAGACGTTTGAGAGTGTTCGTGAATACGTCGAATGTGTGACTCATCAGATTGTAGACAGTGTGGAGAGTCATTTGGGAATTAGTTCTTGGCACCAACGTTTTCATCCAGACACGCCGCTTCATCCCAATTACGTAGCTCTCGGAGCAGAACTCCCGCCACTCAGATTCGGAGTTATTACACCGCCTCCAGAGATCCACACGTCGAACCAGTTCAGCCCGACGAATGTTTATTTCTCTATCAACCTAATATTTTCGGAACCGCTATTGTGTGCATGCTGTTATCAATTTTAATATCAATTGCGATTGTGCTGTATTCTGTTTGATTAGTGAGTGAGCGATTCTGTTGCTGAGTATATCTGCTGATCTAATATTACGAGTTGAACTGTATTAAAAGAACAAATCATTACATTACTTATCTGAATAATTTTATAAAGATTCAAACTTAGTACATTGCAGCTTTTGCTTAAAAACCATCGGTCGCTTCATTTTATTCTTGAGTTTCCTGCTTAGATCGATCGCTGATTTGGTGAAGCATTGTTGTCGCTGATCTTGCACCTGCATATATACATTGTTTCACATCAATTACATAAAAGGGACCAATTAACTGTTGTCTCAATTACTGCACCGGAATTACTATCCAATCCGTTGCACACTGATTCTGGCACACTCCTAATCTTGATCGTTAAAGCTGGTTGCATGATAAGTAAAAGAAGAGTTGATGACTAATTGATTAATTAATTGGCTCTTCTGCTATATTCTGTACTGATATTAATTTTTTATATGCAATTTTGCAAATTTGAGACTTATTATTTTAAAGTTTGGAGTTTGAACTTGGATTATGTAATGTAATGCATATTAGAATTGTCATCCGGCTATTATATATTAATATAGTTTGCTATCTATTCCTCTGAAAGATGGGAGTTACTATACTATCACCATAGCCATTTAGTTTTAAAGGTCGTCAACATGTATGCCTCTTCTCTGTCCATGAACATGAATGATACATGTATAAATGTTGAAATTATGTAGGACTTTCTATTTCAGCAAAACCATGCTTCATAATATCGATCTGGTTAAGCCTATACTTCTCATACTAGCTACCAAAAAAATTTGTTTGTCGTGCTTGTATCCATAATAGTAAACAAAGCATAATATAATACTGGAACAGTGAGCGAACTAAAATTCTCCCCGGGGGGGGGGGGGGGGGGGGGGGGGGGGGGGGGGGGGGCGGGG
>BQKN01000822.1:23107-64343 GCA_022839385.1 Asparagus kiusianus
TCGATCTCACTTTAGTCAGGCCCCCCCCCCAAAAAAAAAAAAGAAAAAAAAAAGAAAGGGAAATCTTACATCCTACAACCACCCAAACCGCTTCCTTCCTCTTATTTGGTGTATGAGAAAACCTTGGCTGTAAAGTTCATGGTCATACACAAAAGATTGTAAACAGAGACGAATCTTACATGTATCATTAAATCTAATTTCGTTAAGGCGTGTATATGTTGTAACACCTGGAAAAAGGCCTAGCGTTTACCATCTTGTCTCAGTTGACTAATCAAATTCATTCGATAGAGCTACGAAAAGTATACTGCACTGCATCAACTGATCACTAAGTTATGAAATAAGTCTAAGATTTTATCCAAGTTTAACAAAGCTAATGGAGCGCAAGGAACTGTTTGCATAGCATAAAGAAGCAGACTGACCACACTTGGACGTATAACAAAGTATCCTTGTCTCATTTCATGGATGAACATGCATCTCACTGATTATACTGCAAATCCTAATCATAAACACATAAATAGGAGTCTGAGTTGGTGAAGCTTGCGATGAGCAGAAAATGGCAAGTGCAACTATATTATGAAGGTTTAAAATAGACTTGATCAATGCCATAGGTTCCTAAATATTTTATTTGCTGCAACATGAGATACAGGGTTGGGATATTATACAGAAAGGTAAACTTTTATGTACCCATACAACAAAAACTAATTAATTACACATTTGATAAAAAATTCTGACATTATGAAACCTAAACGATGGTAGAGGTAAATGAAATGTGCATGAACAGAAAAGGGCTTTGGTCGTATTTAATATCTGCATGATTCATCAATTTTTTGCTTACTTACACTCTTACTTTACAGGTGACTAAATACCTAGAAAGTGTAACGTTTTTCTTCTCTTTAAGACTTCAGTGGTGAGAACAGCGAAAGCGTGAACTAAATTTGATGCGAACATGGCTATAAAGGGCAGGAAATGTAATAGTATTATCTTGGATAACATGTTGCTAAAAGAGAGATGTCTGAATGATGGGAAGAGGTCAGAGTTATACTATCTGTTTTGTGCTGATATTGTACAGATATCTGCTGAAACTTTAGGTATGACATGTTCAATATATTTATTAGACTCGAAACAAGCTGGATGTGTAAATAATATTTGGGATATTAGACAGTACATACTTTTATCAGGAGGTTAGGAATCCCACCTTGGTTTTTGAAGGGAAAAAAAAGATTCTGATCTTTAATTTAACTGCAAATGTATATAATGTGGTCTTCATTCTCGACTTCCGCATATGGGTAAAAAGTTTTTTTTTAGAGAACTAGACGACGTACTAGGATTTGATGTCATTAAGCTGCGAAAGTTGCTCTGCGAGAAGATCATGATAATATTTCAACATTTCAATTATGAAGAATCTTATATCGAATCAAATGAAATATATATGAGAAATATGAAGATATAAAATGGAATTCATATGCATATATCCATAACATCATTAGCTCCTGTAGGGTTCTTATACAGCCTGCAAAAACCCGTTTCCTTATTTTACCATCTGCATTACTTTCCGACTTATTCAGATAACTATTATGACGTAGGTGAGCAATATTAGTAGCATTTCTGATAGCAACCAGCAGCAGACTTTGCACAACTCTTAAAGCAGTCACCCTTGTCCCCCAGGTCAATTCTTGTGCATGCATTTTTGCAATCGTGATACTGCTGGTCACATTGATCAGTGCATTCTGGAGGACTGATTTGCTGGCATGTTGCTGGAGTCATCGAGCTCACAGCTAGTAGCAGGATGATGAATGCAGTGAGACTCTGGAGGTTGACAAGAGACTTGCAGGTGGCCATTGCTTCTTCTTGAATTGGTTTGAATGGAGTGGTAAATGATCTTTAGGGTTATGGTTTATATAGGAGAAACCCTGGGCTTCGTGTCTGTTTAGCTATCTTGATCACACATTTTTTGTGGTGCTCTGTTTATACGGAGCCCTGAACAACCAGAGGAATGGGACGTGTGAGCGGAGAAAGGCAACGAACTCAATACAACTTTGTCATGCGCGTACGATTTCGCTTTTCCCCTCAATTTAATGGTATTCTAGTCCGTCAGTTAACAAAGAAAGCTAGTTCACTTATGGTACGTGATTCGCAGGCCACATCCTACTCTAATTTGAAAAAATGATGTTTTTGGGAATCTTGGCGGCTCAAGTGCTAATGAAATAGTTTTTTTTTGAGCTGAAGTGCTAATGAAATAGTTTGGAAGGCAGAATTGATTGTTGACGGACAATCGACTCTGATACCAACTAATGGCGAACACTAATTGGTGCAGAAACTGTGTTCGGATTTCCCAACTGTGAACGAAGGAGTCTCAAGTGGGTCTCAAGTGGGGGCCACCCACGTTCACGAGCAGGAGCCAGAACAAGTCGCGTGAAGTTTGACTCGTGAACGAAGGCCCACCCAAGATCAATTTTTGTTCGTGCTTATAAATGCACACCGAATATTGCCTAGGGTTTTTTGTGCAGGGAATATTTTTTGCGGCTGCGGGAGAGGTGCAAGTACTTTTCGGCTGGGAGCAAATACAGAGGAGAAAAGTGGTTGTGCTTGGTGAAGAAAAGCGCCGATTTTGAGAGGGTTTTGACATCCCCATTGTGTGAGATCTGAGAGTTTGTGTGAGGGTTTAATTTGTGAGATTGTAAACCCAATTTGTATTCTCTTTTCTCCAATAGTAGATCTCCCCCCCTCCTTGCCTCGTTGATGTAGGCTATTTGCCGAACCACGTAAAATTAGTTTGTCTCGCTATTTGTGTGATTTGTAATAGTTTATTTAGGTTCCCTCGACAGATCAGTCCTAGAACTGATGAGAGGAAGTGCTGATATCTCACTTGGTTGAGATATTTTGCTTAAGGTTCTTGTTTTCTTTGTGAAGCAAGAATTCCTATTGCGACCTGACTCTCTTATTGTGCTGCCAAAGTGCTGTCGAAATTTTCGCTGCGCGCAACAAGTGGTATCAGAGCCCAGATTTCAGATCTAGGGTTTTTGGATTTAGGTGGAGGAATATTCTTGTGTGAAGCTTGGTTCTTGGAGTTCTAGGCTTCGGTGGAGATAGCATTAGGAGTTACCATTGGAGATTTTGCTTTCCTCGTGTGGACAGGAGATTTATTTGGAATCCGATCTAGGGTTCAGTTGGGTAATTCATAATTTCTATCAAAGTTTGGTTCTTTCTCTACAACTTAGAGTTAGTTTACAATGGGAGAAGAAGGTGAAAGCAGCAAGTCGATAGCGAGTACAGTTCAAGTTGGTTTTCAGAACACCAAAATTAGTGTGGTGAAGTATGACGGTAAAATCAACTTTGGTTTGTGGATGAGCGACGCACAGGATGCTCTCAATGCTCAGAACTTGGAGGAGACCATCATGGTCCACGAGAGACCACCAAAATATGAAGAGGCGATATGGGAAAATATGAATAGGAACGCTTGTGGGGTGATCAGGTCCTGTTTGGAACAAGAGCTGAAGTATGATGTGATTGAGGTGACGTCTGCGATGAAGATGTGGGAAATTCTCAACAATAAGTACCTTACGAAGAATGTTGAGAACAGGTTGTATTTGTTGCGTAGGTTATTCAGATTCCAGATGTCCAAAGCCACCTCACTTGCGGCTCATGTGAACAATTATACAAAGTTGTTGTCGGACTTGGCGAATGTTGATGAGAAAATTTCGGATGAGTACAAAGCTATTATCTTATTGGGCTCCTTACCGGATGAGGAGTATGATACCTTTGTGCTCACTTTGTTGAACGGAAAATCTTCTATCAGCTATAGTAAAGTTACTAATGCATTGACGAATTATGATTTGAGGAGGAAGGATAAGGAGACTTTCCGTGCTAGTACTTCAGGCAAAGCCTTATCGACGAGAGGTAGAAGCCCATATCTGAAAGGTGGTAATAGAGGAAGGTCAAAGTCAAGAGGTCATCACCAGCTTGGAAAAAACCAATGTGCATTCTGTAAGGAGCAGTGACATTGGAAGAGATACTGTCCGAAGCTCAAGGAGAAGGAGAATGGCAAGAAAAATGGCCCGAAGGCCAATGAGGTGAATATTGCGAAAGGCGGTGATTCCGATGATTCGAGCTTTTCTCTACTGATTACTCCGGAGGTGAACCACTTGGATGTATCAGATAGGATGCTTGATTCCGACGCTACCTATCATGTGACCCCTAGGCGAGATTGGTTTGTATCTTTTGAGAAGCTCGATGGGGAAGTTGTAGTCATGGGAAATGATCAGTCCTGTGGCATTTGTGGGATAAGTACTACGCGGATCCAGATGCACGATGGAGTAGTTCGTGAATTGAAAGAGGTGAGATTTGTTTCTCAGCTAAAGAAGAATCTTATCTCAGTTGGAGCTGTGGAGGCAAAAGGATTCAAGGTGACCTTTGAAGACGCTGTAGAAAAGGTTACTAAGGGATTTTTAGTGGTGATGAAGGGAGTCCGCAGTCGGAACCTATATTATCTGAAGGGGAGCACCGAGATTGGCCAGGTTGCTTCAGCTATTTCAGAGGCGGACATGAGTAGGCTTTGGCATTATAGGTTAGGACACACAGGAGAGAAGTCACTGTAGGTACTGTGCAAGCAGGGGCTATTGAAAGGAGCCAAGAGTGGTAAAGTGGAGTTCTGTGAGCACTGTGTTCTTGGTAAAAAAACGAAGGTGAAGTTCAGGACGGCCATTCATAGGACGAGGGGCATCCTGGACTACGTGCATACAAATGTTTGGGGTCCAACCAAGACTGCATCACTTGGTGATCGATATTGGTTCGTCACGTTCGTTGATGACTATTCTAGGCGATGTTAGGTGTATACTATAGCAAAAAAGAGTGAAGTCCTAGATATATTCATGGAGTGGAAGAAGAGGTTGGGACTGTAGACTGGAAGAATGATCAAGACGTTGTGATCCGATAATGGTGGTAAATATACTTCAGACCCCTTTCTACAGCTATATCGAGACGAGGGCATAGAGAGACACTTCATGATTAGTCATACATCGTAGCAGAATGGGGTGACAGAGAGGCTTAATCGGTATTTACTGGAGAAGGTCCAATGCTTATTGTCGCAAAGTGGTTTGGAGAAGATCTTTTAGGCTGAGGCACTGTTTGGTGGAAAATTTATAGTAAAAAGAAATATTGAAAGAAATATATTTGATTTGTATTCTCTCAATCTTAATTACAATTTGGATTTTTCGATTATAAAAGAGAAGAGGATCGTCAGAGATCCTCCCCTTTGTTTAAAACTGGGTTCTTCATGGTAGCGATGAGATGCCTCCCTCGAATGCTCGCGTCGAGTTTGCATCTCATTGATGATCTGACGTCTTGTTTTACTGGAACGTGACCTTCTCCTCACGATTTGACATTGTGAAGAACTTGCGTGGTAAGTTTTAGAACTCTGAACGAGTTTGAAACTCTATGAAAGAGTTGATTTAACCGAAATCGGTCTATAAGCCAAGGATGAAGAAAGCTCCTGTTGCTGATCTCCAAAGCTCCAGCAATTCCTCCCAAGATCTCTTCTTTGCTGCCCAAGAGAATGATCTAGGATCCGAACTAAGCTGATTTCTTAGTTATTTATAGGGGATTAAGGGGTGTAACCGCCCCTTTAATTCGCTCCTAAGTGGGGCTAATAGGATGTAACCGCCCCTTAAATCACTCCTGAGTAGAGTTGTGATCCCCTCAAATCATGGGAAACAGTTTTGAAACCATTCAGCTCGTGTTTGAACGAGTCAAATGTAAAATCTGTGTTCTGACATGAATTCTACGTTCAAACGCAGTATCTGGAAGCTCAAACGTAGCGTCTAGAAGCTCGGACGCAACAATTGAAAACTGCGTTGGCAGCGTTAGCAGCTAGATCTGAGCTACGTTTGTAGCGATTTTGAAGCTACATTGGCAGTGAACATGAGCTGTGTTGCCAGTATTTGGAGCTGGATCTGAGCTGCGTTTGCAGCGATTTGGAAGCTGCGTTGGTAGCGAACATGAGCTGCGTTGGCAGTGTTTGGAGCTGAACGTGAGCTTCGTTTGCAGTAATTTGGAAGCTGTGTCGGTAGCGTTGGCAGCTGGATCTGAGCTGCGTCTGTGGCTGTGAACGCGGTGCGTCTTGATGTTGGTATGCAGGGAGGACTTCCGCGTCTTAGTTTGAAGAGACCGTCGATTTGAAGAGATCGACAGAGACAAGAAGAAGGGGAGAATTTGTTTGACACAGATAGCTTATTTGAAGAAGGTTCTACAATGTTTTCATGTTAGCATGGATACAAAGCCAGTTAGTGTACCTTTAGGAGCCCATTTGAAACTTTCAGCTGACTTTCACCGAAGATAGTTGAAGATAGAGAGTTGATGTCAAAGACTCCATATGCGAGCGTGGTTGGGAGCTTGATGTATGCGATAGTATGTACGAGACCAGATTTGTCACAGGCGGTGAGCATGGTATCGAGATACATGCACGATCCAAGAGTGGGTCATTGGGACATCGTGAGATGGATTTTGAGGTACATTCGAGGTACGCTCAATGTTGGTTTAGTTTATGAGCGAAACACTACAGGTGGACAATTATGCATTGGTTATGTTGATTCGGAATGTGTCGGGGATTTGGATAAGCGTCGGTCTATGACGAGGTATGTGTTTACTTTGACCCGTGCGTCGGTGTATTGGAGATACACCTTACAATCTACGGTGGCTTTGTCTACGATGGAGGCAGAGTATATGAAGATAACAGAGGCTGTGAAGGAGGCTATTTGGCTTCGATGACTTTTTGAGGAACTTGGTATATCGCAGCGGTCCGTCACTATTCATTGTGATAGTATGAGTGCTATCTATTTGGCTAAGAATCAGGTTTTTCATGCGAGGACGAAGCACATTAACGTTCGTTATCACTTTGTTCGAGATGTTCTTGAAGATGGCTATGTGGAGATTATGAAGATCCACACGAAGGATAATCCGGCGGATATGTTCACAAAGGTGGTTTCCGAGCAACAAGTTTGATAATTGTCGAAACTTGTTGTACATTCGTGATTGTTGAGGCCGTTGGCGACCATTTGGGTGAACTACGTGAGGCTTGATTCCTTGGGCAAGAGGATACGTAGGCAGTCTTTATGATGTAGCTGGTTTTGGATTAGTTGATTTTGATGGGGGTGAGATTGTTTGGGCTCTCGTTTGAGTTCCCAACTTGTTATGGATCGAGTCCGTTGTCGTGAATTGTTTCACGACTTACTGGATATAACAAGTGGGACATTTGGTTACTTTGTCGGCTCAGTTTTGGAAAAACTTCGCCGAGGTGGAGAATTGTGAAAGGAGTCTCAAGTGGGTCTCAAGTGTGGGCCACCCACGTTCACGAGCAGGAGCAAGAACAAGCCGCGTGAAGATTGACGCGTGAACGAAGGCCCACCCAAGATTAATTTTTGTTCATGCTTATAAATGCACACCGAATATTGCCTAGGTTTTTTGTGCAGGGAATATTTTTTACGGTTGCGGGAGAGGTGCAAGTACTTTTCCGCTGGGAGCAAATACAGAGGAGAAAAGTGGTTGTGCTAGGTGAAGAAAAGCGCCGATTTTGAGAGGATTTTGGCATCCCCTTTGTGTGAGATCTGAGAGTTTGTGTGAGGGTTTAATTTGTGAGAATGTAAACCTAATTTGTATTCTCATTTCTCAAATAGTAGATCTCCCCTCTCCTTGCCCCGTGGACGTTGGCTATTTGCCGAACCACGTAAAATTAGTTTGTCTTGCTATTTTGTGTGATTTGTAATAGTTTATTTAGGTTCCCTTGACAGGTCAGTCCTAGAACTGATGAGAGAAAGAGTTGATATCTCACTTGGTTGAGATATTTTGCTTAATGTTCTTGTTTCATTTGTGAAACAAGATTTCTGATTGCGACCTGATTCTCTTGTTGTGCTGCCGAAGTGCTGTCGAAATTTCTGTTGCGCGCAACACCAACTAGGTATCCTTCATTTTGCTAGGGCAATCTATCACCTCGACAATTGGGAGACACCGGGAAGGACTATATTCAAACACAAACTAAACAATTAGCAGAAAAGCAAACATGATGAAAAGGCGCAAAATTTACTATTGTTGACGACTGCACATGCCCTAAGATATTTGGGTTTCCTTTATTCTAGAGACTATATACAACATTCGGCCTATACTGCTTTCTTGAAGGAACCCGCAAGAATCTCTCTCTCAGTCTCACCAAAGATCCTAACAAACCCGAATACAACCGAGCATGACTTCTAACTTGAACAGGAATCCAAAAAATGCAAATCAGTCCCGAATTGGTCCGAAGGACGGTAGAGGGAAGTCCGAAGGACCGCTCAAAAACATCTCGACCAAAGGGGTTTCCATCCAATTTACCCACAAAATAAAAAGTAGTAGTTGCAGAAGAATACTTGACCGTATTGTTCCTCTAAAGCTTGTGCTATACAAATTAATGAAAAATAAACCAGTGGACCATGCCAATGATACAAATCGTGTACCCATAAGCGCACTTTGATCTATTTGTTTTCTTGTGTGCACAGACAACATTTGACAATTGTTGCAAAAATTCTTGTGTTCGAAAGAATATGGCAAAGTGTTGAAAATCATTATTTAAGAAACGGTTTTTCTATAGAGTGCCCATGGGCACTCTATAAGAGAGGAGAGAGATAGAGAGAAATGAATTATGCACAGAAATTAATGCAAATTAGGGGGACCCATTAGCTATTTATTTTTCTCTATCTCTCTCCTCTCTTATAGAGTGCCCATGGGCACTCTATAGAAAAACCGTTTAAGAAACTTAAATAATGCAATTTGGCACGATCACTCGTAACTAACTAAATTAATATCAAACTCCTGACTCTAGACCAATAGAAAAGAATATTCCAGAGGAATAAAGGTATAAATGCATCAAAGAATCTTTTTAAGACTAATTTAACTGTTAAAAGTAAATTGCATAGAAGTATGTACTCTCAACTGATGCGAAATTCCAGCAAAAAAAAAGTAAATTATAAGATATTTAAATACACTGTAGAATTGATCAAGTATTTTCTTCTAACAAAGTTTTTTTAAGTGAGAACTAAAATATTAAGCTTTCTTCCAATGTCTTATATGATCTGCAGATCTGGTCATCAATAATAGCTATTATATAATATTTATGATGAATAAGTTATTGGTACAAAAGTTGGTTGTCTATCTTATAATCACGTGTCCCTATCACTTCCTCGTCACGTCACACGGTGCAGTATACGAAATTAAACCAAAATTTCAAGGATGCATGCACGGGATATATATATATATATATATATATAGAAAGAAGAATTAATAAAATAGAGCAATTTTGCTCATGGGGGGCATTTTAATTTATTAGCTACTTGCTACTTTATATAGAATATTGGATCTGAGCATAATGTTGCATAATGCTGACATATATAATCGACATTAATGACAATGGTAGGTGGTAGCACATGTGCAGACACAACAATGTCAATTTTGAACTGCGGAAACGCGCACGCAGTGATCTATGGCCTTCAGTGACAGGCCAAGTCAAAGATTTCTGGCAACTAGAATATACGGCAACTCGCGCGCAATATAAAAAGGGTTAATAGACCCCTTTAGTATTATCTAACTACGAATAGACCCCATTTTAGTTCTATTTTTACAAATAGATGCTCTGAGTAAAATTATTTTTTACTCTTAAAATCATTAAAGATATTTCGGTTAGCTCCCCTATTGTTCTATTTATGAGATAAAGACAGACCACAAATTGTTTTTTTTTAATTTTTAAAAGGGTCAAAAAAATTCATTTAAGATGGTGTATTCGCATCTGGACCAATACTATAGAGCGTATATTCGCCATAAATAAAACTATATGGGTCTCTTCACAATTGAGAGATACTACAAGGGGTTTATTCAGAATTAACCCTATAAGAAATGTTGGTAGACAATGAGACAATCTAGGTTGAATTTGATTACATACATAGTTTTGCTTAGAAAAAGAAGGGAAAAAAATATTTGTTCGTTTGGCATGAAAATGCATGTTCTTATATGAGATCTATGTTCTTATTTGATGACAGACATAAGCAAGTCAGATAAAGCTTTTTATATGTGATTTTCTTCTACATTATTGTTATGTTTTTATTCTATCATGCTTAGGGCGTCACCAATGGAGTGCCAAAACTCCATTTTGGAGTGTTTTGGCGTTCCAATGGAGCGCCAAACATCCCGCTAAAATAGCGGGATGCTACAGTGTTGCGCCAGAAATGGCGCAACACTGGAGCATTGGCGCAATTAATTTTTTTTTTGAAAACTTTTTCTGGAAGGTCTTATGAGAAGAAATACAGAAACAAACTTTTTTCTTTTGTTATTTATATTTGTATGAATAATATATATTATTTTATATTAACTATTATAATGAAATTAGAGTATAAAATAATTATTAAAATAAAATTCAACAATGGAAAAAATAGATAATTTAATCCAAACACTAAAATTTCATAATACTAGAACCAAATGAAGAAATAAGAAAAACTACACCATTTAGATAAAAAAAATACAACATAAACATTAGGACATAAAAAATATTAGTTAAATATATTATTATAACTAATTATATGTGATGTTAAATGTAAAGCTTTAGTTGAATTTATGAAAGTAATATTTTAATTTCATTTAGCATTGAATTTTTATATTTTTATTTTATTCATAAAATATATTATTATAATTAATTACATGTAATGTATTATATAATTTGTTAAATATTTTAAATAGATAAAAATGTTAAAAGATAAGAATAATAAAATAAAAATATTCTTTTTGGTGTAATATTTGATGTAATGGGTTGGGAATGAAATAGTGATTTTGTATAAAAACTACATCAACTTGGTGTAAAAACTACACCATTTTGGGTTTTTGTGTTGGAGATGCTCTTAGAAAATATGTTTGGCGCAAAACACAAAGAGTTTCTCTCATGTTCATTTTGAGATTTAAATATTTCAGGATAGGCAAATGCTTAACCTGAATATTTTTAAAACCTGAATACCGCTAAGTTTTAGCCCATAAATCTACATGTTTTCTTTTCAAATTAGGTAGAATGTACGATAACATCGTTATGAAAAAAATTTAGGTTTATTTATTTACTATAACATCGTTGCGAAAAAAATTTATGATTACCAAAATATATTAAAATATTTTTGGATATTTCCATGTGTAATATCTTGTTGGTTTTAACATTTTGCCTTCCAAAAAAGCTAGTGAAGTTTGAACTAAAATTATTATTGATTTAAGAGCAATTTTAATGATATGAAGCCTAATTTGAAATATTTCATGATGAAAGGAACCAATATTGAAAAAACTCTATGATAGGATTTATTTAGTCTAATAGGATTTTATTTAGTTATAAGAAAAAAAAATCTCTTTCATCTATTGTTTACAGATGGTGACCGAATGTTATAGTAATCAAAAGTTTTTTTCCTAGATTCTCTAAATCATAATGTACAAATTTAGGAAAGAAAATATGAATTATGTGATCAGTTTCAAAATATGATATTGTAATCCTTCTACATTTTCTCAACAAACTAACTGATTTGTCAGGATGATTACTCTATCGTTTCAGAAAATTATAAATATAACTGGAGAATCATTTATACATATTATGCACTCATATGAAGTGTATTTCAATAAAATAACTTAGACCTATGCAATGTCGAACAATATCCAAATTAGGTTAACGAGTTAGAGGAATCTACTATATGCAATAGTACTCATATCCAAGCTATATGCTTTATTGAATAATATAAAATGAACAACTTAATTTTTTTTCTCAAATAATTAGTTCCAGATCATGAAAGACAAGGAGAATCACAAAGATCACTTACCCATCCCAAATAAAGAGTAAATTTCTCTTTTCTTATTGTAATAAATTTTCAAAATTGATGTATAAAATAAATCTAAGGACAAATAACCCAAATTGATCCATTGAGTGATTGTCTTGATATAAAATCCACTTTTATATAATCAATGTTACATGTGCCTTAAGTTGAACTTTGTTTAAGAGATAATTTTTGCCTTAAGTTGAACTTTGTTTAAGAGATAATTTTAGAAGACTGCCCCTCAATTGTGGGGGTTGTGTCAGAACCCCCCTCTCCTTTCCCCACCCAACGCCCTCCCCGTACCCTAAGGATAACTATTTGAATTTGAGTAAATTGCCCAAAAGTTTAGGGTGTTGTAGATAATCCATTATCCATCTTAACTATAAAAATTTAGTGTAACCCCCGTTAGAACGTTTCCTAATTAATTCCTCGAAACTGATATCTTTGAGTCTAATCTATTATGTAACAAGTTCTTGACTTGGAAAGACTAAAATAACCTTCAACCATAAAAGGATTAACTTGGGTTTTGCTAGATGAAAGAAAAAGAAGAGATATAGAGGGGAAAAGACTTGTAAATTGATTATGGTCCTTTTATTACCGATTGATGTTTCTTTATATCTAAATTCATTTTTTTCAAGAGGATATTTAGTGCATACCACATATTGAAGTAAGGACGTTAAGGGGTTTTATTGACAGAAGTGTAAATAAGTTTTTATGAGACATACTATAGTTGAGAGTTGTTTTCTAAAATATGCTAAAATTGAGAGAGGTTAGCTACAAAACCCCCACATTTAAGGAGTTTTCTCAAATTAAATTAGTTAAATGGGGTTTTTTGAGACAATCCTCATAGTTAAGAGGATATTCAAAAATTAATCTTTCTTTTAAATATAGCTTATTTACATATTTGTCCCTCAATTATTAATAATTCAATAATAGTCCCTAAAATTATGAATAATTTTAAAATTTGAGGGACTAATATAAGATTATTGAAAATTTAAAGTCAATGATTTAATTTCTAAATAACCTTTAAGTATTTATTCATTATATGTTACTTACAGTACAAACTAAATACAAGTGAGGGTATTTAAGTACAAACTTTGATAAACTATAAGGTATATATTTAAGAAAAATTTAGCCATCCTTATATTAATTATTTCACATTGATTTTACTACCACATATTTGCTCTAACGCAATGGTTCAAAACCATAACGCTAGCCATGGAACCGTCGCCCTTGAGCAAGTACGACGGTTCTTAAACCGCCTTATATGCTGCCATTGCCCTACCTCTACCGTAATGATTTTGAACTCTATTGCGATGGTTTTTTGAACCGTTGCCCCCGCATCTAATACAACGGTTTTAAAAGGCAAGCTGTTTTTAAGCCATTGCAACGGTTTTGATTGATCTGTTGCGACGATTTTTAAGCTACTGCAACGGTTTTGATTGATCTATTGCGACAGTTTTTAATCTACTGCAGTGGTTTTTTAGCTATTACAATAGTTTTAAATGACCTAACGCAACGGTTTGGATTGAGCTATTGTAACAGTTTTGATCGAGCTATTGCAGCGTTTTTGATTGAGCTATTGCAACAGTACCGATTGAGTTGTTCTTGGTTCCCTACGTCAAAATCATATAGTATTCAATTACCTGTACAATCTTTTTAAGAACATGACCCAAGTCAAATTTTAATACATAATATCAAAGTGAAAATGTTAAGCATAATCAACCATAATGATAAGTGCCAACATACATCGGTAAAATATAAAAACTACAAAGTATTAAATCCACACTACCAACATTTCAACTCAGAAAATATCGTACCGAACTAATATTCAAACAACATCAACATTTGATTACAAAACATGAAACTTCTCGATCAAAAGACTTTATATTCTCTATTTGTTTCCAAAAACTTGTGCCTCAATGTCAAATACTCACTAGGAATCTGTCAGTATCAATCTCAATCTTGGTTTTCGTCATTTCTGTACCTATGTAAATTTCTATGAATCAGCATAATTTTTGCAATGATGATAATAAAATTGGGGAAAAAGGCACTGCAATTATACAAAATAAATAGCTTAACATAAAGGAATCCTCAGAGGACGAATAAATTACTAACAAGTTGGCTGATTGTCAAAGAAAGCTCAAGTAACATTGGTAAATAAGGAGACCATACGCGGCTACATGAAATCAGAGATCTTCAAACACATACGCGGCTACATGAATCAGAGAGAAGCATCCTGCAATTTAGGGAAGTAATTGATTTATTAATATAAGTGTAAACTTACATAACAAAATCAGAGAATTTCATCCTGAAACTATACATTCTTCTCAGAGAACCATATGCGGCTACATGAAAATGAAATTGAAACCAGTTTATATAGAAATCTACATATTCAAATTTCCAGGTTTTGTTTTCAGGATTGTTCTTATGAAAGGCAGCATATATTCAAACAAAAAAAAACAATGGAGAAAACATAATTGCTTGAATATTATATCATCCTGAAAGTGCTTTGGCTTTTTTAAAAATTAATTATAATTCTTGCAAAACTCTGGTACATCTCTTACACAGATTACAAATATGCAAGAATTGCTCACCTTTGTTATGTTTGCTTTAATCTGTACACATAATTTCAATGCTTATTTACCTACACAGCCTTTTTTTATTTAATTGTTTTAGGCCACCAAGAATTTTTTTGCACAAACAACTGCTGGGGTTGTAAGAATTAGAGGAATATAGTTGAGGATTCAATCCAACCATAAACAAAGCATTGCATACAAGGTATATATTTCACAATGTCTTTAAATATAACTATTTTCTTCGTATCCCTAAAAAAAACCTTCATCTAAAAAAGATAACTTTCTCAATGTTTTCTTGAACAGAAAAACAAGATATCAGGAAACATCAACAAATTGAGTAAATCTTTATATATGATACTAAATTAAAAGAGATAGAAATCAAAGAACTGAAACAAGAACTCACCAAAGTAAGCATAAGTAATGCAGATGATGTGAAGAGTGAACAGAATGAAGACGCTCCAAAAGAAGAAAAATGGGTGAAATTCCAAACTAACACAAATGAAGAACCCGAGAAAAATGGAGATTTTGCAACTTCAAAAAAATAAGAATGAAACTACATCAGAGGCAGAAGAACACAAAGGAGAGCGAGAAGAAAGCAACTAGGAAAAAGAAGTTTAAAGCTGCTGGCTCCAGGCTTTGAATTAATTTATCCTTGCAAGATTTGTCACTTGTAGAGGAGGATAAAAGATATTTTTATGCTTCTTTGCAAGAGGTTTGCTCATGACCTACAAAATAAGAAATGCAAGGACTTTAAATGGATTATATTAAGTTGAAGGATTATAATACAATATACAGTTTGTAATGTCAGGATATAAAATGCTATAGGAATTGTAAAGGAATTGTAAGAGTTCACATTGCATTGTTGAAGAAAGAAAAAACTTCTTAAGGTACATACTCTCATTACATAGTAGAGACTAATACAGTGAGCGATTCTTATTATACGTGGTGTGCTGATAATAGATCATCTTCACACATTTGCATTTCCTTGTAGGAGTACAAGGAAAAGCAAAAACTTAAAGATGGGAAGACCACCTTGACGATGGGAAATGGTGTCATAATTTTAACTTTATCTATTGGAACCTTCTTTGTGCATTTGACCAAGGGTATGTAGTAGAACTAAAAGATTGTCTTGATGTTCCTCAAGTCAGGAGGAGTTTGTTTTTTGTTTCTAGACTTTGTAATAGCGGATATTCTATTTTGCTTAGAACAAGATCATCCATCAAGTTTGGGAATTCCATTGTTGCTCATTGTGAAAAAGAGAATAGTTTATATTTCATATCTACTGCCCTTAACACTTATGCAAATGAAACTGAAAATAATAAAAAAATGTTTGGATTACAATAATATAACATATCTTTGGCATACAATGTTAAGTCATGTTAACATTGATAGGATCAATAGATTGGTAAAGGATGATTCTTTATATTTTTAAAGTTAGAAAAGTATCAAACTTGTGAACATTGCCTAAGAGACAAGATGATCAAATTATCTTTCCCTAAGAAATGTTCCAGAGTTCAAGATACACTTGCATCATACATTCAGATGTATGTAGTTCTCTAAATGTTAAAGCAAGAGGTAGTATCCATATATTATAACAATCATAGATGATGCATCTAGATATGGATATGTTTATCTAATTATCATAAATCTAAATGTTTTGAAAAGTTCAAAGAATATAATGCAGAAGTTGAAAAAGAATATGGTAGAAGTATTAAAGTCTTTCAATTTGTTTGAGGTAGTAGGTACCTTTTTGAAGAATTTAGGAGTTCTATTCGTACGAATAACATAGAGATTTGCTCTTCCTCCGTAGACGGATAGAGGTTATGGATGACTCATTTCAGCTTCGACAAAAACCATTTTGGATAGAATTACTTCGAAAAAATCCCATTCAACTCTGTCATAGGCTTTATTCATGTCAAATTTGAGCCCAATTTCATAGTTCTTTGTCTCTTTCTTCAATCTCAGGTAGTGGAAAGCCTCATGACAAGATGTTGTCTTGAATTTGCCTTCCTGAAACAAAAGCGGACTCGCTGACAAAAAAAAACACACAAAACCAATTTACCCTATTAAAAAAGGCTTATATACTAGGCACTAAGGAAGATCGTAAGAATGAATCCCGTGATCGCCCTGTGTGAACAAACAAACAGTGGTGGCAGAGCTTCAGCATCCTCAATTCCACTGTAGCGACTGTGATGCCATATTTCACATATATCACATGCCACTCTATATTCTGGGTAACACCATAGAACACTAGTATACAAGTAGGCCACATCACTGTAAGCCGCAACCCCAGGAAATCTTTCTGGTGTGGGTAGTAGTTCATTGGAAACCATGAAAGAAAATGGAAATGGTAATGACTTGATACCTCCCTAAATAACATAACGCTATGGTGTATTTGAAAGACAGAACTAAACTTTATTGGATACGGTTAGATCTGTGCTTAGTCGTTCACAGGTTCACACTTTCTTGTGGATATTATCGTTGGAAACTACAAATTACTTGTTGAATAGAATTTCTATCAAATCTATTTCTTCTACTCCATATGAGATATGGAAAGGAAGAAAATCAAGTATGATATAATTGAAGGTTGTGACGCCCCAGGATTCACAAAAGGCTGCAATCTAAGATAAATTCCAGAATGTCAAACCTACCATGCACCAACATCGTGCAATAATATATTTCACCATCAAAGTTACTATCTTTCTAGTAGAATCAACAAACATGTGAAGGTACAAAACATGCAAAGAATAATGAAGTAGTACAATGAACAGAATATGCACAGAAGAAGTGTCTAAAAATCACCATAAGGACCCAACTGAAATAAAATTATTCTGAATATAAAATAAGTCTCAATACAAGGGTCAAATAAAATCTCTCAAAGGCACTCAACCTCTACAAAGTAAAATCATATTCTTTAGAGTCTGAAAATAAACAACTACTGTGAAGCTCTAAAATACTACAAATATAAATAACTAGATAGAATCTAAGATGCAATCTCATCAACCTCTAACTCTCCATGCGCTGGACTCGCTACCTAAAAGGAGGAAAACAATGAGCGTCAAAGCGCTAGCGATATTATCTCCACCGCCACTAGTGGAAGGGGTAGGAGTATGTAAGAAAATATTGTTTATACATATAGATATAAAATCATTCATAACTCTAAATGGAGACTGGTATTTAGAAACCCACAACACAAGAATTTGTACGTTAAGAGAAATAATCCAAACAAGAAAACCCTCATGTATATACCATGTCTTAAATTGTGAATCACTAAATATCAATTCCAAACCTATGAATGAAATAGTACATAAAATAAAAAAATACTTAAAACCTCAATCATATAGAGCAAATATCACATCTCGAACTACCCTCAGGTAGTTGGCGCAGTCATAAGGAAATATCATCTAGCTCAGACATCACCATAGACCAAACCACGTATGCAATGTATCCAATGTGTACCCTACTCTCAGGTAATCTAACATGGGAGAAAACTACAACTGTGTATATATGTCTTTATCGTATAACGATACTCTTGTAAGGTTCTTATAATATCATGTGGATTCAACGTCCTTACTCAATCATTCTACGACAATAGGATTTATCTCCCCTATTCCGAATGATGCTTCTAGATGATTGTATAACGAAATGAAGGCATATTAGCCCAATCCGGAAACACCCTGATCATCTTCAAGTATTGGTACCATCAAGATCTTATTATGCAAAAACGTCCAAATACTCCTAATGTGGTACAACTGAGGTCTCATTACGAGATAAAAGTCCACACTGAACATCCCCAATTGATAGATTATGCATTATCATGTGTTATGCCAACAACTATCAACTCATACATGTTTTATGCATCTCAACTATGCATGTATACTCAATTTTGAAACATGTATTCAAGTGTTCATGCACGTATCTTAATGTGCAAACCCATATCTTGTGTTCACGTACACCTCAGGTGTGTTGTCCTTTTTGTTTTGATAATGTTTTTACAAATAATTTACGACTAATATTGTTTGTCTAGTGTTTGTGTTTTCTTATTTATTCTAGACAAACAATGATTATTGGAGGTTGGACGGAATTACGTCATAAAGATTATATTCAATGGAGATTGGCGGAATATTAGAGTGAAACAATACATTTCAAGTCAAGATCCAAGATCAAGTTTCATCCAAGTTTACCAAGTCGAGCCACATTGAAGATCAAGATAGCATGAGTAATTTAGTTTTAGGTTTATACTTATGTGTATATACTTCAAGCTCAAAAATATACACACATACACGTTTTCTTTATATATATATATATATATATATATATACATGTTTTGGTTTTATAGTTTTTAAGTTTAAATATGAAACAAATGAATATAATTGGAAAATGCATACTTGTTTCATGTTTATATGCTTATATATGATTTCATCAATTTCAAGTTTATTTAGTTCAATGAAATCATGTTTATTGTTTTGAAAGTTTGTAAAACATACATTTTTATGAAAATATTGAGTTATTGATTTATGGACTTAACCATTATTATATACATCTTTTATTAAGTCTATATAATCATTTTATAAAGTTTCAAAACTTGGTTTATGACAAAACATCAAAATTCATGTATATCACATTTTCATGTTTTGGATATTTTTGTAAAATGATGAGATTTCTCTATTGGGAAGTGCAATTCTAAAAATTCTTTTTGTAACATGTTTATTATCATATTTATAAACATTTTCCAAAGTTTTTTATTTTTTAGAATTTATTTGATGCTTTTTATCAAGGTTTAAAAGTTAATTTTTGGACATGCACAGTCTTTGTGCATGTTCATAAGTCGACTTATCAGGTTTGATTAGTCGACTTAAGTTCTACTCTGGAAAGTGCATTTAGCCTCTACCAAGTCAACTTATATATCATAGCAAGTCGACTTATAGCAAGTTGACTTATAGTCCCTGACAAGTCGACTTATAGCCTGTTTTTTAGCCTGTTGATTTCTTCTGCAAAGTCGACTTATGACACTGATAAGTCGACTTAAAAATCCGACCGTTGCACAGTAACGAGTATTTTTTTAGATCTGTTTTTGTGAGGTTTTATGGCCATTTTCTTTGGGTTTTTGCTATTATGTTGTGAGGTTATAAATACCCTATTGTATTTAACTCTCATACTACCAAAGAAAATTGTTTATACAAGTTTACAAAAGTTTAACAAGGGTTTAAGTTTGTTTTTAGTATTTGTTTCAAGTTTTTTGTGAAGAGATTTTCACAAGAGCAAGAGGTGATAATCTTTGGTGTTTGAGCTTCATTCCATTCTCTCTCTCACTCTTGATCTATAGAGAAGTTTCCCTAAACTCTTTCTAGCTTTATATTTATTTGTTTGTTAATCATTTTTATTAAAGCTAGGTTTATATTAAGTTTAGATTTGTTTTAATCATTGCTTACACACACAACCATTGAGCTTTAGTATTTTCATACATAGTATATTTGGGTTGTGTGGTTGTGCCTTGAGAGTGAGCTTATTTGTGTTCTCATCCATATTAGAGAACAAATTATTATATTGAGCTTTAATTGTGGGATACATTTTGTAATACACTTGTACACTGAGAGGAGTGTGTGGTGAGAGATGGGGTCATCCCAAGAGGAGTGGCGTTGGTAGTAAAGCCTAGGGAGAGGTTATAAATCCGAGAACTTAATTGAGACACGGGCTAGAGACCAATACTTAGAGGGTATAGAGTGCGATTTCAAGAGTGTTGATTGTAAAGTTTTCGGTGAGCTAAAAAATCAAGTGTAATGTGTAAACGTTTTCGGGTGAGCATCAAAAACCCGGTGTGATAGTGGATTTCTCCCCGGGAGTAAGGAGCGGAGATGTAAGACGGAAGGTCCAAACTTCGTGATCATTTGCTTGTGTTTGAGTTTGTCATTGGCTTATTTACTTTTGTGTTTATCTTATATCACCATTATCTATTACTCTTTGTGTAAATTGTCCTATCACATTTGTAGTTTGTTTATTTTACCCTTTGTTTATATTGCTTATCCTTGCATATAATTGTTGTATATCTTATTTGCTAGGATAACTTGTTAATAAGTTTTTAATTAATATTAAATCAGACTAGATTAGTATAAACCCTATTCACCCCTCCTCCTCCTTCTGTAGGGTTCTTTCCTAGTTGCATTAGGGTATAACAAGGTGTTTAACACACCACAAATATCATAATATAACTTACACATATCGGGAAAATCCCTCGAAATCAGCGAACATGAGACAAAACATGCACATGCTTGGATATTCCTGGCGGTCGACCACGCCTTGTGCGGTGGTCGACCGACCCGAGGTTCTCAGTCTACTTATTGCAGGTTCATGTTTGTGTGTGCTTCATGATTCTAATTTGTTTAACTCATTGTAAAACTTGTATAGAACAATGCAAATACTAAATTAACATCTCTGATGATTATTCAACACATGAAGAAAGAATCACAACATTAAATATTACATGTAAACCCTAAACATGCATGAAAACATCAAAACATCGATAGAATCATCAAAACTAAGTTAAAGCTCTTGTTTAAATAATTTCAGATCTTAAACCACGTCTAAAAATTTGTTTATAATCATCAAACACAAAATGATCTGATATTTATCTTATATATTATGAAAGAACTTTTTTATACTCAAAATAGTTGATTAGGCTCAATAAAACCATATTAATTCTCATTGAAACACTTAAAAACATGGGAGTAGGGTTAGCAGAGATGAAACTCGCCTGAAAACTTGTTGATAGCATGAAGGATGCAAAGCCAAGACATATCCCTAAGCCACACGCTAAAGCCAAAGTGAAATCCCGCTTAAAATGCTCTTGAACTCTCACAAAAAAGATCTAGGGTTTAAAAGAGGGTTTGGTGGCTGTTAGGGTTTTAAAACTCTGAAAAAAGGTGTGAATTTTCGTGAATGAAGGGATATATAAACACCTATGTGCAACTGGGCCTCATAAAACCCGAAACTAACTCAAAATAGGAAAACTAGAAACTCGTTAGGCGGTCGACCACGCCTTGTGCGGCGGTCGACCGGCCCGCAAATTTTTAGTTGTGCAGGTTTTGTCATTGTGCATGTTTTTGACTCGATTCTTTCACATATACGAACTTGTTTGCACTCAAAACACTTACTATCATACTCATACACCATTTAATGATATTTATCACGATATATATCCACTTATCTCAATTAATCGCATGTTATTTCAAGTTATCACATATTAATTCAAATTTACGAGGTTTTACATTCACCTCCCCCCCTCCTTAAAAAAATTTTGTCCTCAAAATTCCACAATCATATCTTAGAGATTAATAAGACGAGAAAAGCAGTAAGAGGGGATAATCCAGATAAGGAAATCCTCCCGTACATATATCGTACCATTAATTCTCAGATATGAATCATAAGCAAATATTTAAACTTTACAATCTAAAATGCGTACACTTCCACTTAACTCTTAATTAGATGGAACTAGTACGTCAGATAAAAATTCCAAACAAGGAACCCACCATGTATACCATATGTTCCGAATGATTAGAAGCTAAGTGTTAGTACCCTCATTCTAGTGTTAAATATAAATGTGGCTAAACATAACATAATCATAAAAACATAAAAGCATATTCAAATATCAACATCTTGCCTGCTCAAACATGTGTGGATAGTTGCGACGTACATCCCCTTCACACTCCCAAGAGGCTTCATCGGCTCTTTGCTAATTCTACTGAACTTTAGTTAAATGATTCACTTTGTTTCTAAGCCTTTTATCCTCTCTAACAAGAATACAAACCGAGACCTCTACGGTAGTTAAATCATCCTGAATCTCAATCTCTGATGCATCAATCACTCTCTGTTGTTCCTCATTGCGCAAATGCTTCTTGAGCATCAAAATATAAAAGACATCGTGTACACTCGACATCGATGCTGGGAGATCTAATCTATAAAAATCGCTCTAATACGATCAACAATTCTGAATAGACCAACATATCTTGGGGAAAGCTTTTTCCGTCTACCGAATCGCTAAATACCCTTCATTGGTGATACTTTCAACATGACAAAGTCTCCAACCTGCAACTCTAGAGGTTGTCGCCTCTAATCCGCGTAGCTCTTTTGCTGACTCTGAGCGAAAAGAATACGCTCTCTAATCAATGCCATCTTCTTTGTAGTCTGCTTCACTAACTCTGGCCCAAGCAATAAGCCATCCTCTGACTCTGCCCAACAAATAGGCAATCTATATGGCCTCACGTACAAAGCCTGATACAGTGCTATCCCGATAGTAGCTTTATAACTATTATTATAAGTAAATTCAATCAATAGGATTTGGTCCTCCCAGCTACCCTGAAAATCTATAACGCATGCTCGTAGCATGTCCTTCAACACCTGATTCACCCTCTCTGTCCGACCATCCGTCTGTGAGTGGAAAACACTACTATATAATAACTAGCTGCCAAAAGAATTCTAGAAACACATCCAGAAATAGGATGTGAAGACTGAGCCTCGATCTGATACAATCGTCTCCGGGACTCCATGTAAATGGACTATCTCCCGAATGAAAATCCTCGCATACATCTCCGTCGTATAAGTCGTCTTCACAGGTAAAAAAATGCACTGACTTCGTCAACCGGTCAACTATCACCCAAATGGAATTTTTCCCCTTCTTTGATCTTGGCAACCCTACAATGAAATCCATAGAAATTTCTAACCACTTCCACTCAGGAATGGGTAAAGGCTATAGGGTTCCTGCAGGTCTCTGATATTCTACCTTCACTTGCTGACAGATAAAACACTTCACCACATACTTTGCGATCTCTCTACGCATGCCACTCTACCAAAAATGCCTCTTCAGGTCCTTGTATATTTTCGTTGTGCCTAGATGCACTATATACCTAGTACGATGTGCCTCAGCAAGTAAATCCTTTCTCAACCGTGGATCATTCGGTATGACTAACCGGCCCTTCATCCGAAGACCTCCATCTGCTCCAATAGTCCAATCAGCCTTGGGTTCTTTGGAAATCTCCCCCTTTAGGGTTTGAATCCAAGAATCCTCTAGCTGAGCTCTGACCACTCTATCGCTCTAAAATGGCTGTACTGATAGATCTCCTAAGAAAGCGCTACTCTTGTCAATCTCTGGCCTAAAATCAAACTGACTGAGGGTGTAAAGATCTTGATATAACGAACACCTCAAAGTTGCAAGCCCGCGATGACGTTTCCTACTCAATGCATCTGCTACAACGTTCGTCTTCCTCAGATAGTACTGAAGCATGAACTCATAATCCTTAATAAACGCGACTCATCGCTACTGCCTCTGGTTGAGTTTCTTCTGAGAGAAAAGGTACTTCAGACTCTGGTGGTCTGTGAAAAACTCAAACTGCATGCCATGCAGATAATGGCTCCAAGTCTTCAATGCACAGACTACAGCTGTTAACTCTAAATCGTGTGTAGGATAATTTTTCTCATGAATTCTCAACTACCTCGAAATGTAGGCCACCACTCTCTAAGTCTGCATCAAAACACCTCCAAGGCGCGATAATGATGCATCTGTGTAGACTACAAAAGTCTTATCACTGCTCGGGATGATCCAAACTAGCGTTGTAGTCAACTTAACATTCAAAGTCTCAAAGGCCTACCGGCACTCCGTGTCCAAAATAAGCTATACACCCTTTTTCGTAAGGCATGTAAGTGGTGTCGCAATCTTCAAGAAATCTTGAATAAACTTCCAGTAATAGCCGGCTAGATCTAAGAAGCTACGAATCTCAGTAACGATCTTCGGCGGCTCCTAATAAAGAACGGTCTCTACCTTTGCCGGATCTACTACAATGCCCTCCTGGCTGATAACATGGCCCAAAAATCTAATCTCTGATAGCCAAAACTCATATTTGCTGAACTTGGTATATAACTAGTGCTCCTGCAAAGTCTGCAATGCCAACCGTAGGTGTTGCTCATGCTCTGCCTTAGATGTCGAGTAAATAAGGATGTCGTCAATGAACACGATCACGAACTGGTTCAAGTATGGATAGAAAACTTGATTCATTAAATCCTTGAATATCGCAGGTGCATTGGTCAGGCCAAATAGCATGACAAGACACTCAAAAGACCCATATCGAGTCAGAAAGGTGATCTTGGGAATATCCATCTCTCGGACCCGCAACTGATAATTACCAAAATTAAAATCAATCTCCGAGAAACACTACGCTCCCTACAACTGGTTAAACAAGTCATCAATCCTTGGTAGTGGATACCTATTTCGGATGGTGATCTTATTTAATTTACGATAATCTATGCACAATCACATGCTATCGTCCTTCTTCTTCACGAAAAAGATCGGCACTCCCAATGGAGAATGACTCCGACGAATGAAACTCTGAAACAACAACTCATCTAACTAGATATGGAGGTCCCTCATCTCGGCAGGCATCATAGGATAAGGTGCTTAGGAAATCGACGTGGTGTCTGGCTGCAACTCGATATAAAACTCGACCTCTTTCACAAGAGATAAACCTGGTATATCCTGAAAGACATCCTGATACTCTGAGACCACTCGTGTCTCGTTCAAATCGGCACCCCGATCCTGCAACGTCACCTCCTTAACGTATGCCAGAAATGACTCCACAAACTAGTTACCTCGTGAGGTTGCTACCACTAACTCAGATCCATCAAATGCTCACAAGCTGACTGTCGTAGCAAAATAGTCGATATTCATATGGTAGGAAGATAACCAATCCATACCAAGGATAATATCAAACTCACACATACAGAACATAATCAAATCAACCACGAACTCAGAATCATCTAAAGGTTGCAGATAATAGTATATCTAAAGGTTGCGCTACAAACTGAAGTCTAATCATAAAATGATAGGAGATGAACGAATGCGACGCACCATAATCAAAAAGAATACCGTCTGGAAAGGAGTTCACGAGGAACAACTGCATATACTCTACCGGTAGCCGAAGGCTGCTGCACAACATCGCCTGGAACGTAAGGGACTATTTATCCTTGCTGATCTCCTGAATGGCTCGTACCTACCCTCGATCCTCAGAACTGCTGGTGGTGCCTTAATCCTCAACTACTGGCCGTGTTCTTGGTCCTAAGCACGGTTTTGCTGTTGCTAGTTCTAATTATTATCCTGCTGGCCTGCTACTAGTGTGCTGCGGCACTCTGTTGCTCTATGCCTGAACTTATTACAGTTGAAACAAGTCCCCTAAAATCTGCGCCACTGCTGCGCCCTCTAATCCGGCTGAGGTCCTTTCTTATGGAGACCTTGTTGATATGAACCCTTACCTTACTGTTGGGGTCCTCCCGGTCTTGCAAATGACCCCTTACCTTTTCCTTTGTCCCCGGATTGTCCTGATTTAGCATTTCCATCCTTTCCTTCATGAACATAGCTATCTCTATATCTTGAGATATGGCAGCATCCGCCACCTCCTGCACTGACTGAAACCTTCGGGATACCAGATATCGAGATATCGATGTAAACCCAGGTGAAGCCCCATCAAAAACATCTGAGCCTGCCGCTCCTCGGTGAGCCACATGCCCGTGAATCTAAGTAATGTCATAAACTTACTCTCAAAATCCATCACGGACATATCTCCCTGCGCTAACTGGGCTAGTTCCAACTCCTTCTCGGCTTTTGCTACAGCCAAAACATACTGCTCATCGAAGAAGTAAACAAAAGTCTCCCACAAAACTATCATCCTTTGCTCTGGAGTGAAACGAAGTCGATACCACCCTCCAGCATCGCTCTTGAGGCTGAAAGCTGCTATCCTCTGCTTCTGCACAGTGTTCATATTAAGCATATCCAAGATGTTACTCACATCTTCCTTTCACTCGTGTGCAGCAATAGAATCTGACGAGGCATGAAACTTTGGTGCCTTCAACTTTGGGTATCTCTCTACAAGATGAAGCCAAGCCTCCTGCTCAGTAGATCCATCATCAACTGGTAGTGGTGGGGTACCTATTGGTGTCTCTTCCCGAATGGGTGTCTCCTATTGAGCCTGATTTGCCATTTGCTCCTCAATTGTTGCCAATCGCGCTACCAAAGGTGCTATAAGATCCGCTAGATACTACGGAGCCTGCTGCGGCTCGGGCTCTGCATCAGCTTGCGTAGCTTCCTAAGCACGAGTACCTCTGCGACCGCGTTCTCTTTCTGAGATCTATAAATTCAGAAGTAGAGCTTGCTAAAATATAGTAAATAGGATCTCAAGCATAAATAACATAACGTATACCAATAGGAAAATCATATCACTTATCACTTACAACATGTTTTATAATTCAAAGTAAATAGTCATCATAAAAAAAATTTGTAATTTTCGTGTGT
Organism: Asparagus kiusianus; assembly: GCA_022839385.1. Taxonomy (NCBI): domain Eukaryota; kingdom Viridiplantae; phylum Streptophyta; class Magnoliopsida; order Asparagales; family Asparagaceae; genus Asparagus; species Asparagus kiusianus. The sequence continues at coordinate 49,867 of BQKN01000822.1, forward strand.
ATATATATATATATATATATATATATATATAACGCCCTCACTTATACTAGGAATTCCTAGCAGACTCTATACATGATTCCTAGAAAACTCTATCATAGCTCCATAATATGACACAGAGATGATCCTAAGGATATTAGAACAAAAGTTCTGATACCAACGGTGACACCTTAGGGTTCACACAATGCTATAGTCCAAGGTGAATCCCAGATTGTCAAACCTGCCATGCACTAACACCGTGCAACAACATGTTTTACCATCACAGTTACCATCTATCTAGTAGAATCAACAAACAGGTGAAGGTACAAAACAAGCAAAGAATAATAAAGTAGTACAATGAACAGAATATGCACAGAAGAAGTGTATAAAAATCACCATAAGGGCCCAATTGAAATAAAATAAGTCTGAATCTGAAATAAGTCTTAATACAAGGGTCAAATGAAATCTCTCTAAGGTACTCAACCTCTACAAAGTAAAATCACAATCTCTAGAGTCTAAAACTAAACAACTACTGCGGAGATCTAAAATACTACAAATATATATAACCAGATGGAATCTAAAATACAATCCCATCAACCAACGACTCTCCATGCGCTGGACTCGCTGCTTGAAAGGGGGACAAATAACAAGCGTCAAAGCGCTAGCGAGATCATCTCCACCGCCCCCAGGGGGAAGGGGTAGGAGTATATAAGAAAATACTGTTAATACATATAGATATAAAATCATTCATATAACTCTAAATGGAGATTAATATTTAGAAACCCATAACACGAAAATTTTAACGTTGAGCGAAATAATCCAAACAAGGAAACCCTCATGTATATACCATGTCTCAAATTGTGAATCGCTAAATATCAAATCCAAACCTATGAATGAAAGAAGAACATAAAAGAAAAAAAATACTCCAAACCTCAACCATATAGAGCTAATATCACATCTCAAATATCACTATAGACCAAACCACATATGCCATATATCCAATGGGTACCCTACTCTCGGGTAATCTAACATAGGAGCAAACTACAACTATGTATATATGTCTTTATCACATAATGATACTCTTGTAGGGTTCTCACAATATCATGTGGATTCAACGTCCTTACTTAATCGTTCTACAACAATAGGTTTTATCTCTCCTATTTCGAATGATGCATCCAGATGATCGTACAATAGAATGAAGGCGTATTAGCCCAATTCGGAAACATCCCGACCATCTTCGAGTATTGGTACTACTGAGGTCTCATTACAAGAAAACATCCAAATACTCCTAGTGTTGTATAGCCGAGGTCTCATTACGAGATAAACGTCCACACTGAACATCACCAATAGATAGGTTATGCATTATCATGTGTTATACCAATAACTATCAACTCAAACATGTGTTATGCATCTTAGCTATGCATGTATACTCAATTTTGAAATATGTATTCAAGTGTTCATGCACGTATCTCAATGTGCGAACCTATATCTTGTGTTCACATACACCTCAGGTGTTTAACAGACCATAAACATCATAATATAACTTACACAGATTGGGAAAATCACTCAAAGTCGTCTAACATGAGACAAAACATGCACATGCTCAGATATGTCTGGCGGTCGATCGTGCCTTGTGCGGCGATCGACCGACCCAAGGTTCTCAGCCTGCTTACTACTGGTTCATGTTTGTGTGTGATTCATGATTCTAACTTATTTAACTCATTGTGAAACTTATATAGAACGTTGCAAATACTAAATTAACATCTCTGAAGATTATGCAACACATGAAATAAGAATCACAACATTAAATATTATACGTAAACCCTAAACATGTATGAAAACATCAAAACATCGATAGAATCATCAAAACTAAGTTAAAGCTCTTGTTTAAATAATTTTAGATCTTAAACCACATCCAAAAATTTGTTTATAATCATCAAAACATGAAAAGATCTGATCTTTTTCTTATATATTATGAAAAAACTATTTTTATACTCAAAATAGTTGATTAGACTCAATAAAACCATATTAATTCTCATTAAAACACTTAAAAACATGGGATTAGAGTTAGCAGAGATGAAACTCACCAAAAAACTTATTGAAAGTATGAAGAATGCAAAGCCAAGATAGATCCCTAAGCCACACACCAAAACCAAAATGAAATCCCTCTTCAAAAGCTCTTGAACTCCCACACAAAAAATCTAGGGTTTAAAAGAGGGTTTGGTGGTTGTTAAGGTTTTAAAACTCTAAAATAAGGTGTGAATTTTCATGAAAGAAGGGATATATAAATACCTATGTGCAACTGGGCCTCCAAAAACCCGAAACCAACTCAAAACATGAAAACTAGAAACCCGTCTGGCGGTCGACCGTGCCTTGTGCAGCGGTCGACCGGCCTGCAAATTTCTAGTTGTGCAGGTTTTGCCTTCTTGCATATTTTCGATTCGATTCTTACACATATACGGACTTGTTTGTACTGAAAACACTTGCTATCATACGCCTACACCAATTAATAATATTTATCATGATAAATATCCACTTATCTCAATTAATCGCATATTATTTCAAATTATCACATATTAATTCAATTTTACGGGGTTTTACAAAGGTTTTGGGGTTGTTCACGTTAGAAAACAAATAATAGATAAATTAGAATTTAGAACAGATAAAAGCCTATTTGTAGGCTATCCTAAATAAAGTATTAGATATTATATGTATAATCTTAATGATCAGATTTTTATTAGTATAAATGTGTTCTTTTTAAAAATAAAATTGCTGGTTAGAGATCTATACCTCTTGAAGAAGAGTTATCTTCTTTGGTAGGGCAGTTATTTCCTCCAGTGTTAGAAGCTCCAAATATTGTTAGAGATTCTATTAATTCAGTAGGAGCTTTAAGTGAGAAAACAAATAAAGATTTGATCATCTTATCTACCGTTGCATAATAAGGAGGTCAAATAGGACCATTCATCCACTCATAAGGTACAAATACCTCAATGAGATATATTTGATAAAAATGATGAGGAGGATGAAGAATCTACAACTCATAAAGAGGTCATTTTAGACGTGGATTCTATTAAGTGGGTCAATACCATGAAAGTGAAAATAGACTCCATGTATCATAATAGTGTATGGACTTTGGTAGATCCACTTGCTGGGGTAAAACCTATATGATGCAAATAGATATATAAAATAAAATGCGGAGCTGATTGACATGTACAGAGATATAAAGCACACTTAGTGGCAAAGGATTATACTCAAAAAGAAGGATTTAATGATGAGAAAACCTTTTCTTCTATTGTAAAGCTTAAGTCTGTAAGAATCCTTTTGGCCATTACAACATATTATAAGAGTACGATATGGAAAATGGATGTTGAAAAAGGTTACTTGAATGGATACCTTGAGGAAGATATTTACATGTAACAATCTGAGTGTTTTTTACGTAAAATCAAGAGCTTATGGTATATAACTTGTATACATATATCTAAGGACTTAAACAAGTTTCAAGAAAAATCTTCAAAGGAGGTAGAATCTCACCTCATAGACCTAGCAAAAAAAAATAATCAGCATGAATGCTGACCAGGCGCCAAGATTACAATAAAGTAACCTAGAACAAGTCAAAGCAAGGGCGGAGCAGGACCAAAACCAAAGATCCGTTCCTACTATTGAATCCTATGATCAGTCCCCCCTTACGTAATAGGGCCGAGATAGATGAGTTGGAAGGATCTGCCTAAGCCAACACCGGGATATCAAAAACAAAGGCCGGCTATTCTTTTTGTTCAATGAGAAAGCATTCGTTCATAGTCGCTAAGAGGAATCCGAGCTTATTGAAATATTCTTTTTAATGAAACAATTAAAGAATTATATTTTATTTAAAATTCTAAAGATTCTTGTGTCTATAAGAAGCAATAAAATAATTCCATTGTATTCCTAGTGCTTTGTGTTGGTGATATAGTACTCATTGGAAATGATGTAGGTTTGATGTCGTCTAGTAAATTATGGCTTTCTGAGAAGTTCTCTATGAAAATTTTTGGTTAAGCATCCTATATCTTGGGTATTAAACTCTATAGATATTTGAGCATAGAGACTTACAACCGGTGTTGTATGTAGGTTTCAATTCAATCCTTTTTAGGAACATTGGATTGTGGTGAAAGCCATATTTAAATATTTGCATATAATAAAAATTATTGTTTAGTGTTTACACAAACAACATGAGCATTGAAGGATATATTGATTCAAAATTCCATTACGATCCTAATGATAGGATTTCTAACTCGAGTCATGTTTATATCATCAATAATGGTGTTTTTAGTTAAAAAAGTGTTAAACAATATGTCACTGCTAATTCCACTACTAAATTAGAATTTGTAGTAGCTTGTGAAGCCACTAAAAAAGGAGCATGGATAAATACATTTGTCCAAAAAATTGGCATAATTCCTACTTGTATATATCATATTCTGTTGTTTTGTGAAAATAGTGGGGTCTTTGCACAAATAAAGAAACTAAGAACCCATCAAAAATCTAAATATAATGAAAGAAAATATCATCTTGTGGGAGAGATTGATAAGAGAAAAGATGTGGTGGTTCAAAAGATTACTACAAAATATAACATTGTAGATCACTTTACAAAACCGTTATCACAAATGGTTTTTGAAATATCTAGAAATGATGGGTGTTAGAATAGTATTTGATTGGATGTGAGGGCAAGTGGGAGATCACTAGTGTAGTATAGTATGCCCGTGCACATCTAATGGAACTTATGTAATATTTTTTATATTAATAAACATTCTATTATTGTACTTATTTTTTGGATATTATTTATATAATTGTTAAATTATTCTTAGTAATTGTATTGTTAGATCATGCACTCTGATGGTCACTTGCCTAGAGATACGATCTAAATTAGTGATTTATTAAACTTATTTAGCCTATAATTAGTAAAGGATAACTATGTTGTAAAAGGGTATTATGCATAACATTAACATGTGAGATGTGGTGGTGGGTCTCAACCACCAGGAACAGTGATTCTCTAGGTGTATGTCATAAGCCTGCATTGTGATGTATATAGCACTAGATCATATTTGAATTCTCTAGGACTTGTCATCTAATAAATGGCGAATTCAAATTTTTACATGTTCCTTCATACTTGACGATATTATCATTTTTTTATTTGTTATTTTAGTATGCTTTAATGTAATGGCTAAACTTATTTTATAGGTGCTATGACATTTAAAATACTGAGTTATTAGATTTTATTTAGGGAAATGATGGATATCTAAAGAGGATCCAAAATGGTATTATGAGTATAATTTATGATGATTATAATTGTTTTTGGAATCTATTTATTTATTATATATAGATACTTTTGAAATAAATTTTTATTTGTGGGAATTGTTTTCAGACATGAGCAAATAGGTGAAGTATCCTACTCAATTAAATTATCTAAAATAAAATAAATTAATACTAGAAAGGACTAAATGAAATATAATATTTTCTATATGTTAATTTTTATATTATGGAAGAGATTTTATGAATAGTTGGTTGAATAGGGACTTGACTGTTAAACTAAAATTGCTAATAAAAGTTAATTGAGAATTAATTTGATTAATAATTACCTCTTGATGTGAGAATCTAATTAGTCTCTCTAACGCCATTTGAGAGGATTAAATATAATATAAATATTTCTATTTATAGAAATATAAAAATTAAATGTAATGCAAAAGAGTACTACTTGAAACTATAAACGGTTGTTTGAGTAAACTTTAAGTTTTCAAAAATGTTCTTTACATTAAAACCATCTTTACTTTTACCCAAATTGATACTTGCCATCTTTTTCTTTTTTTGGTGTAAACCATCTCTACTTGCTAACATGTTTGCAATATCACACCTACTCTAGTTTTCAGCCAAAAATATGTGAAATAACCATTTTACCCAACTTCTCCCCCCCTCTCTTCCTCCCTCTTCCTCCCCGACCTCCCACTCTACTATTCCTTCCCAAGTGGGAACTAGGAGTAGGGTTAGGAATTTAGGGGTGTGGCGGCCATGAGTTAGGGTTTTAGGGGGGTTGCAGCCATGGGTTAAGGTTATGGTTTTGGGTTAGGGTTTTGAGGGAGGTGATGACCATGGGTTAGGATTAGGGCAAGGGTTTGTAGAAGAAGCGGATGAAGGAGGCTAGAGTTAGGGTTAGGGTTAGGGGTTGCGGTTGGAATGAAGAAGATGAGGGTAAAATGAGAATAATTTATTTTTTGTGGGTGAACAGTAAAAGAATGTGTGACATTGCAAACATGTTAGAAAGTAAATATGATTTACATCAAAAAAAAAGTATAAAGGTGGTAAGTATTAATTTGGTTAAAAGTAAAGATGGTGTTGACGTGAAAACCCTTTCAAAAAAAAAAAGGATCCTATCTCTTTTGTATGGCATTCTCACAGGGATGGGTGGACCCAATTGGAGGCTTCTTCTCTTGAGAAATCTTTCAATCCTAAAATTTCGATGGAGTTTTTTGGAATAGCGATTAAGGTAATTATAAACTTTTCTATTGTCTAATTTGATTAGTGATCATGATATAAATATTCCACCTTTGTTTTATCATGTTTTGCTGGCATCTTGAACGTGTGATCCAAGAGGTTTTGAGATGGCGCATCATCATATAAAAAATGTAGAAAAAATCTTTTGTAGATTACCATCAATTTGCACCAAGATATAATGGAGAACTGTTGGTTCTTTCATGAAGCCTATTTCTTATCTTTTTGGCTTTTTTTTATTCCTTGGTTTGAGATAGATTACATTAGACTTTTAAGGGTGTTATTTAGGATTGAGTGATTGAGAAATCTCTCATTGTATTCCTCACGATTTAGTAAAACTATTATCCTTCTTCGCCTGTAGACATAGGGTACAAACCGAACCATGTATATCCATGTGTTATTGTCTTCTCAATATTTTTTGTGCTTTTGTGTAGTTAGTATTAGTTTATACTGAGGATTTGTCATAACATTATTTCAACAATTAAGGTAGTGGTTTTCCAAGTACCGCTATAATTTTGACGAATATAATTTTATTTATGATAAATCAAAAATCAAAAATGAAAAATAATTTTATTCTAATGCCTCCATTCTTTTTTAAGAATAATCACTTCAGATCTTCCAGATGATGGGCTATGCCAAGTGGTCAGAAGACATAACACATTATATGTTACTTTCATCAATCAGCTACATTATATCTTTTTTGTTAATTTATTTTTTTGGTATGAAATTTAATTATATATGGCTCTAAATTAAGAGAAAATTGTGTCAAGGCCCCCAAAAAATAAAGGGGATGTAACCCAGCCGCTCTATGTTTTTTGCTTTCTCTTTAACCCTAAAAAACCCCCAAAAATGTGTTCAGCCCATTTTCACACTCCCCATAAATTAATCTCACTCTCTCCCGAAAATGCCAATTCTTCTTCTTGTCCTCCTCCTCCTCTGTGGCTTTCTCCTCCGTCTCCTCTCAATCTCCTCCCCCTCCCCCTCCCTCTTTCTCTCGCCTCTCTTATCACGCTCAAAGCCCAAGCCCTAGGATCCCTAGCTCCAAAACCCTAACCCCAGCCCCAACCCTAAATCCCCATCATCAACCTCCTTCTCCATCTCCCTCAACATCTGGCCTCCTACCCAGCGCACTTGCAACGCCGTCACCACTCGACCTCAGCCTAATCATACATATGGAGGCCAAAACCGAGCCCAAGGACAAAGTCAAGACTGACCCATAGGAATGAGTCATTGCAACTGGCGTGGTAGTCATGGTCGTGACTATTGCGGAGGTCATGAGCGCGGCAGTTATGCTGAGCCTAGCGATTATTATGGAAATCAACGTTAATAATATAATCTCCATTTCTTGCACAAAATCGAAGTTCAATGGCAAACCCAGCTAATGATAACATCTCCTCCCACTCTTTTGATATTGTTAACGCAACTATATCTTTACATTTAGTTAATTCATCTTATAATGATTTATCTAATAGAATTCTGGGGTCTTGCGCAACTGCAGGAATTTTCCAACTTTGTTTTAGTTTAGGTCATACTACACCAACTTGCCCTCGTTACTTGTCGCACGATGGTATGTCCAATTCGGGCCCAAATTCATCTTTTGCTACATTTGCTGCTATGTCTTTTGGCAAAGCTTGTGACTCCTTGTGTCATCCTGATTCAACTGTGTCTGCTCACATGAGTCTTTATGTCGTGCTTGCAGTTGGATAGGATGGTCTAATCTAACGTTCTGCAGTGATTTTGTTCCTTGATGCTTATTATGAAACGGTGCTGGCATTGACCTGATGGGGCATGGCCGTGGAATTCTCTCTTCTTCTGTAATTTTGTATGTGTGTGAGTACTGGTGGTTTTCCTGAGCTCAAAGAAACTTCATTTAGATTTGTGATGAGGTTTATCTACATGTAGTTGTACTGGTTTGTGATTATTTTTGTAATGCTAAGAGGTTGATGTAAGATAATGCTGTTATTTTATTTATTGTTCTATAGGATGAAAGGTTACCGGGGAGGAAAGAGAACTATGGTTTGATTGTAGTTAGATCAAAATTTAATAAAATGTATTGTGTCTATTTAGTGATTAATTTTGGTATAATTTATTGTGATTTTATGTGAAATGTATTGTGGTTATCATGTGAATATGTACAAGTTCATTCAAATAGAACTTGATATGCATAATAAAGTGAATATTATATATAAATTATGTGTATCAAAACCTAAAGATTATAAACAAATTACTAAAGAATTCACTCAACTACAAGCAATGTACTAAATGCTTAGCATGTTCATAAGAGAGTTAACATATTATGTTAAAAGTTAACATGTTCGTAAGAAAGTTAACATATGCAGATGAAAGTTAACATATACAGCTGATAGTTAACATGCTCACGTGAATGTTAGTATATAAACCTAAACATTAACATATACACCTAAAAGTTAACATATATAGATGAGAGTTAACGTTTTCATGTGAAAGTTAACATGTTCAGGTAAAGACAACATCTTAGAATTAAATTTAATTTATTCAGCTAAAAGTTAACATCTTCACTTAAAAGTATACTGAATTTGAAAGTCAACGTGTATAGTTCAAAGACGACATGTTCATCTCAAAGTTAATGTAGTCAAATGAAAGTTATTTTTTAGCTAAAAGTTATCCAGCTAAAAGTAGTTTTAGCACCAAGACATTTTATACAAAATACAAACAGTATAGCCCAGCTAAACAAGTACATTACATAAAACTTTATACATTCACAAAGTTGATATTGCTTGAGTACACAATAGCATTTTTGTAGCAGCATATTATCATTTTCGTAGTAGCATCTTAGAGTTATCATCTTCAAATGAAAGTTAACATGTTCATGTTAAAGTCAACAACTTAGAATGAAAGTTAACATATATAGAAGAAAATTAACATGTTCAACTGAGAGTTAACGTGTTCAAGTGAAAGTTAACATGTTTAAGTTGACGTCAACATGTTCGGCTGAAAGTTAACATATACAACAGAAGTTTAACATGTTCAGATTTATATATTATGATGAAAGTTAACATGTTCACCTAACAGTTAATGTAACAATAAAAGTTAACATATTGTTATAAAAGTTAACATGTAACAATGAAAGTTAACATATTATGATGAATGTTAACATGTTCAGCTAAAAGGTAATAAGTTATTAGGAGGGTTAACATGTTATGAGGAGAGTTAACATGTTTATTTTGCTTATTATGTGCTACAATGAATTATGAATACCTCCTGTATGCTACAATCATTTATCTGCATTCTGTGTACATTTGGTAAATAATATATAGTTAATATGTGTCATATCATGAGGTTGGACTCCCTTGCGTTGATGTATCATAATAACCTGAATGATATGTACAGATTATGTACAAGTGTATGAGATTTAATAGTGTATCGTAACTTGAAGATTATGTACATAATTTGTATATATAATATGTACACAATAACCTCAAGATTATGTACATATTATGTACTATAATATTCAAGTTTTGATACATATAATTTGTATATAATCTTCAATTTATTATGCATATCCATTTCACATACAATCACAATAAATTATACCAAAATTGATCACTAAATGGACACAATACATTCATTAAATTTTGATCCAAGTACAACCAAATCATAAGAACACATAGTAGAATTTTCCCAAGTTTTCATCTACTTCATATGTACATACTCTCTTTGTGAGACTACGGCTATTTGTTGCCTTCCCTCGACGTGCTCTCACATGGATATAATCTTGCTTAGCTCCATCAGTGCTATCATTTGCACCCTTTCCCTTGGATTTCCCTGTAACTGGAGTTGAGTTCCTGCATTCAACATTTTGGTTATTTTCCATATTTTCCTTTGGGTTTTCTTGTGCTTGGTCTAGTTCCATACCCTGCCATATGAAGATAAATTAGAAAGTAGAACAAAGCATAAAACTTGAGAAAGCCAACTAAATTCTACCTGACTATTTTTCTTCCTCTTCTTAGCATCGAGCCCTTTCAAAGAAGAATCCTATGATACATTAGCCATTGAAACTTGAGGGCATGAAGAAGATGAAGCCATTTGAATCCCTTTATACATGGGAAGAGAAGAACTGGGTAATGGCATATTCATTAATGAGTTACCATATTGTCAATTTGCAGAGTCACTAGGAAAAATTTGATGGTTCAAATGATCCTTGCTCATCTTTCTACAGCTCAAGTGTAAATCTCAATACTCACAAGTGAAATCTAACAAGACTTGCTCAAGTAGGTCACTTTGATTTTAGCAACCAAGAACTAGCCTCAATAATTAAACAAAAATATTAGATTGCACAACAAGTAGGAGATACATCAACTTATTGTGTAAGATCAAATAGATTATTGAAAACAAAATCTATCTGAAATATAAATAACTGCGAGTACCTAATTAGAAAAGATTGAGTGGTGTCGGAAACCGGATCCACTGATGAGCTCGTCGCTCCTACATTGCTCATCGTCATCCATGTCGTTGAGAGGAGTGGCGTCGGAGGCCGACAACGGATCAAAGTTGGATCCAGTGACGTCGTTAGCGATCGTGGGGATGGCGGGGACTGGGGGTGATTTTAGTTTGTTCGAGGAAGAGTACCAGGTACAGTTGTCGTTGGCACTGAGCGCGTCAGATCCGGATGAGGTGGAGGATTTGGATTCAGTGCAGATGAAGGCGGCAAAGAGGATGAGCTTGGTAAGCTCTGCTACAGTGGAGGCGGCGGTTGGGAATAGAGAAGGGGAGCATAACGCTATGGAGTTGAGGGTATTTTAGGGTATTCTTAAATAGCATCTCATTGTGTTGTCTTGGAAAATGTAATAGGGGCTAAAACACAAGTATTTCATGTGTTTGGGTCTTTGTCACACAAAAAATAATTCGGGGGGCCTGGTCGCAATCATTTTATTTTTTGGGGCCTAGACACAATTTTCTCTTAATTAAATTAAATTTGGAAACCGGAAAAAGAGTTGTTCCTTTTTTTCTAATGAAACAGAGTCGTTCATTTGTCATCTCATTGTACAGTTTAATTTGGCAGTTGTTTTCCATTTTTAATTTAGTTTTTAGAACTATTTAATTTTTATTATAAATAAAATTATAGTGGTATTTGAAAACAGCACTAGCTTAATTACCTACGTGGCAATATTTTATCCCTTGAAAACTAAGATTGAGGGTTAGAATTGATAGAATTTATTTTTTTTCCAATTACCACTTGATTGGAAAGGGTCCGCAACCAAGACAACCATCTGGTAGGGAAATTCATTATGGCCTTTAATTATGATATTGATAACAAAGAACCACGGTCAACCACCACATGCCGACTAAATAATGACCTACCAACATTTTTTGATAATTACCCTATTTGATAATGAAAGTAGATAGTGAGATTACTGTGCTACATCTACGCAACTAATAAATAATCTTTGTCCAACAAAATCAAAACATCATGGAAAATGGGTATTTACACAAAGCTCAAAGATGAACCCAAGAAAGCTCCGTTCCCAATCACTCCGGTCTAAAGACCCAATAAAGCACAAAGATGGACCCCTTGAGATGTATAAATTGACGAGATATTAGAAAAGCTCACAATTCAACTTAATTAATTAGCACAACTACTTTCCAACGTCCAAATATGTATTGTTTCAACAAAAAAAAAAAATTCCAAATATGTATAGCATTAATTTGTTGAATCTACTTTTTGAATTCCTAAACAGTTTGTGTCATAGGGGCTATTTGGTTCGTTTCTTAGATATAGGGAAATGCATTTCCATATACAAAAACACAAGTTTTGAGTTTTCCAAACTTTTCCAAGAAATAGATTATTTCTCTTTGGTTCGCACAAAAAAATGGTGGGAAACCAATGTATTTATTTTTTTTGTGTTTGGTTCGCATGGAAAAAAAGGAAAACTTTTATTGATATGACATTTCCTACTTTTCTTGTGTTTCGTTGGTTTTGAAGTTTGTAGTGAAAAGTATTTATGGTCACCATGATAAGATTACCCCCACTATATTATACAACATCTGTGCTCGTTATGTGATGTAATGTTAATCATATAAAAGTTCGAATGTAACATGAACAAATAATGATATCCCAAATGAATTATAAATTTCTGCTTGTTTTAATGAAATCATACGAAACCTGAAATAATATGAATCAATTGCTATGTATTACGTACTTGATTTGACTAGTAATATACATGTTTCAGATTGAAAAAATCACACGAATCATGTACTAACCTGATTATTCATAAATTTATGTAGTTAAGTTGCATGAATTATCCAAAAAAACTACTGAAATCTATAAAAACATATAAACAACCTGAATAGCCAAGCATATATATATATATATATATATAACCTAGCAAATCGCACAAAACCATGCTTGAAAATAATTCCACAACACAAAACCAAGCTCCACAAAGATCAGAATTGTATGAATAGAACTATGAAAACTTAAAATATTATGAACTGTTACAATCCTTTATACGAGATTTTATCTGCATGCAAAGTTTCAAAATTAGCTACTGACTACTGATACAAGACCGATATAACTTTAGCAAGTGGTATCCTTAAAGGTATCTCTTGACCTTCATTGAAGAATGAGGTTTGACATGAACTTCACCACTTGACCATGATCTTCACCACTCAGACCAGGTACACGACTATGGCGTGATCTGCTCTCCCCTCTCTTTTGGAGCACCTGACACATAAAATAGACATAAACATGCAAACCCGTTTCTTACAGGTGATGAGCCTAAACGTGAAACAAGAATTTTAATTCCATATGATTGAAGTAAAATATAATATACAGAAAAAATTTTACCTGCAAGACAACGGCTGTAGAGGACAAAGCCAACACGTATAAGATAAACAACTTTAGATGTAAAATAAATGTCATCAGATGTAACAAAAATAACACAAGAAGAGAGGGGTAGAATACTCACAACCATGCTCACATCCTGGCTACAAAGACAGCAAACCAACCTGGCTCACAATTAGGCTACACAAAATAACCAACAACAACAAGTACACAAAAATAACCAACCAACAACATCAGGCTACACAACCAGCCAACCACATAGAGGCAACATGTGCCCACAAATAACCGAGAAGAAAAGAAATCAAGAGAAATATCATATGCACACCAAACTGAACACAAACAGATTATAATGGTCATAAAACCAACCAAAGCTGCCAAACTGATTATGGCTGAAGGCTCAGAATTTTGGTCAATATCATCATTGTTAGCCATCCAGTACAATATCAAGAGATATTGCAGGTTGCTAATCTTAGATAAATTAGAAAGCATCATAGCCTAATTTGAGCACTAGTAAACAATATCAAAATAATCAAATCTAGCCGAACGCAACCTGGATCATAACATATCAAGATTGTGCTTGAAAAGCACATGCTTTGTTAAAAGGTACACAAATAGTAAGGACATAACAGAACAAAGATGATTGTGAATGCAGATATATATGCCTGAACACAAACAACCCAAAATAAGTGTCTGCATACAAATCTTGATTAACTAGCCAACAACACCACCAACCAACAACAACATATCAAGAAACAAGTAGGCTCACAACATCAAGAAACCAGCCAACAACACCAACAGTCAACAGCAACCCAGCGAACAACGCCACCAGCCAACAACATCAGGCAACAACATTAGGCAACAACATCAAGAAATAAGTAGGCTCAACACCACCAACAGGCATCAGGCAACAACACCAACACCAACACCATCACACAACAGGCATCAACACCACCATAAGGCATCAGGCAATAACATCAAGTACCCACCAGGCAACAACACCAACAGGCAACAACAACCACTAATTCTACAACATCAGCATACAAGCAGGCTAACAACCAGCCAATAACACCAACAGGCAACAACAACCCCATGTACCCACTAGGCAACAACATCACTAGCCAATAACATCAACATACAAGCAAGCTCACAACCAGCCAACAAC
>BQKN01000822.1:64353-149256 GCA_022839385.1 Asparagus kiusianus
CAACCAGGCAACAACACCAACAGGCAACAACAACCCCATGTACCCACAAGGCAACAACACCACAGGCAACAACAACCCCATGTACCCACTAGGCAACAACACCACCAGCTAACAACACCAACAGGCAAGCAAGCTCACCACCAGCCAACAACACCAACATACAAGCAAGCTCACAACCAGCCAACAACACCAACAGGCAATAACAATCCCATGTAGCCACCAGACAACAACACCACCAACCAGCAATAATATTTAAAGGCAATATGTGCCAAAAGAAAACAGAGCACAAAATATACAGAAACCTAGCATATGCACACTAAATTGAACACAAACAGAAGATATACTCACAAAGTTAACCGAAAATAGCATATGCACACTAACAACATCAAGTACCAATAAACAACAAGCCAACAATATGCAGGTGGCTACTGATTTTTGCTGAGAGCTCAGAATTTGGTCAATATCATCATTGTTAGCCATCCAATACAATATCAATAGATATTGCAGGTTACTAATCTCAGATATTATGACAATCATCATAGCCTAAAATATAAATATTAGCCAATGTAAACTCGTTTCATGAAAACTTCACAAAATACCCAGAGCAATAGCCATCCAGTACAATGTGTGCACATTGTAGGTTGCTTGCATCGTAGTAAATTGTATGGTGACTTATAAATATCCTGCAGTCACAAGTTTAATTTAAAGATTAGTATACCACAATATTCACACTACGAAAGGTAATATTACAAAATGGAAGCAAATAACTATTTACTACAATAAAAATATAATATTAGCCATTGTCATACTATTCGACAACCACAAAAATAAACATAATCTCATAAAAATAGTGTCTCTAAACCAAACAATATTATTCCTTAACCATAATTAAAAAAGTTTTCATACATAAATATGCTTAAGTGATAATCATAAAATACCACGAACACCCATAATGTGTAGGCCTTCAATCCTCTTTGTTGAGAAATGGCTCAATCATCTCCTTCTGACCAACCGATGATATGCCCATAAATAGTCTAGATTTATGCTCATTCATAAAGAGGTGACGATAGTATCTATCTAACTTGGCAACATCAAAGTCATGTGAATGAGCATATAGGACCGTGGATAACTTCTCGATCCAATGCATATTTACACACTTAATGTTGGTGCTAAATACATCTATCTTACCCATCATTTTTAGCATGATCTCACTATCTAGGCTGGTCTTACGAGCCTTTACCTTGGCGGAGGATGACTTAGCTTTAGAACTCGATGTGTTGAGTGCTTCCTTAGGAGGAGTATCCTCATCATCTAAAATGTGTACTTGAGTAGATTGGGGAGAATGGTTGGTGAATTCACCTCATCTCTAAGATTTATGGTCTCACTACGGCTAAACTTTTTTCAAGCATCACTAGCAAATTGACTTGTAGCTTGATCATTCCCGATGATAAGGGCGAGATCATCATAATGCCTCAAGGGTTTATTAACATATTATCTAAGCTTAGCATTCTTAAAGCTCTTGTCCTGAGAAAAATATATTTTAATTAATTTAATTATAACAACAAAAGAAATAATAAATCTATTCTTTAACTAAAGTTTTTTTTACCTCAATCCACCTATCCAAACATTCAGGATCCATGATGACAGTCTTCGTACTATCATCCCATCCGGCACCACTAAGATTACGGCAAGTTTCCATATCACGAAATCTTGTTTGTAGAGTTTTTATGCGATGCATGATATTATCCCACTTAAAAACTGTGTTAAACATATCATTAATGTGTTGAGAAGCCATATAAAAAGCGGTTCTCTTAAAATTTTTGTCGGGTTTGTAACCCTTTCTTACTAAGTTGGCAAGAAAAGGAATGAGCTCATCATCATAACGGGAATCCCAGAATAAATATTTGGTCCCTTAAGAACCACCAGCTTCAGCATTATTTTTGGGTGTGGTGTTTTTCTTTTTCTTCTTTGGATTTGGCGACGTTTCTACCCCTTCTTCTACGAGGTCCCGTTTGGAACCTGAATCTGAAGTTGAACCATTACCACTAGTGGGAGAAAGCTGCACCCTACTAAGATTAGGACTGTAAAATTGTGAAGGCAAATTTGGATTATTTAGCATGTTTGTATATGACCCCAGATGATGGTGCATTGGAAAGTAGCTGCTATCATGGAATGACATATTCAGGTATGCTTGAGGTGGTTAAACAAAGTACGACTGCTGCAATGGAAAATACCCATCATCGTCGTGATGCACCGACTGAGGGGGTTGAGGTGGTTGGGAAGGTGATGGAACTACCCCCTTACCTTTTTTATTATCTCTCCCACTCAATGATGTATTAACGGTCATTACTAATTAAATAGATAAAGTCAGATAACTGAAAGAATAGCGACATGAATTCATAGATTTAAAGCAGAACATAAATACTAGAAATAGAGTTATTTAGTACATATATGAGCATAAATAGAACATAAATAAAAACCAAGTCTCTGTGGTTACACCATGATTATACTTATCATAGTAGTCTACCCATATCGCCCAAGCAATATCATCCCTAAGAGTCTTCCACTCATTTCTTGATTCAGTTTGCTCTCTTTGGGTTTGATTTTGAGTAAAATCAACTAAATTAGTATCATTCTCGAAGGCCACCTCACCATCAATGTCTTCATTAAATTTATCATCGTTGAGTAGTTCATCACTTGGATCCACAGTTGCAATAAAATTATAGAGTACCGAGCATGCCAATACGATATCTACTTGTATAGGAAAAGGATAATGCGGCTTAGCACACAAAATCTTAAAACGATTCTTCAATGTGCCAAACACAGATTCAATCTTAGACCTTAATGAATAATGTCTTAGATTGAATAATTCCCTTCTATTCTTTGGTGTTTTACCCGAATATTCTTTCAAATGATATCGAACACCTCGGTATGGAGAGATGAAACCTGACATGGTTGGGTACCCAACATCACACAGATAGTATTTTCCTATAATTTTATTATAAGAAAATTGTTAAGTCAAGTTTGAATATTAAACTTATAAAATTTTAAGTTAAGTATTTATTTAATTACCATCATAGACTCTAAATCCATGTGGTTGTGGTCTACACAATGCATCCTGAAGAATCCTATAATCATTTGCAAACCCCTCCTAACCTACTAGAACATATGTGAACAGCTTGTTTGGGATGCAAGCTGCAAGCACATTTTGTGTTACACCTTTGCGGCCTTGAAATCGTACAACAAGATTAATGGGAAGGATTGCATCAACATGAGTCCTATCTATCATTCCAATGCAATCCTATAATACGTGTATCACACATCTAAATTAAAATTTACTTATATTGATTATACAAACAAATGTGCTTAAAGTGTAGATTTACCTTGAAATAAGTGTAGTATAGCGGGTTGTTAACGATCTCTTAGGGAATGTCATTGGAAGCTTGTCTCATATACCATCCACGCAGGCAAATAATTGCTTGTAATACCTTATTGAAATATCTACTAACTATCTCCCCTGATCTTATAAAATGAGATCTGACACAACGATTTTTAGATTTATGACCCAGAATATTCAGTGTCATGATAAGTTATTCTTCCACCGTTACATTCCTTGAGTCTTTTAGCAGGTTATTGTTCCTCATTATACGCGCTAGTTTAACAAAAGCACCACTCTGCATTCTAATATAATTTTTGCCAATATCACTAAAACCATTATAAATTCGATCTATGTACTCAAGTATAGCTCTCTCTTGTCTTTTTTTTCCTTATTTGGACCACTACGAATTGATTTACGTCTAACTTGCATTCTTCTTATGACAATAAGTATTATAATTAAAATGGATAGGGCAGCACCTTGTACCATATTAACGACACTTTGTTCATCAGAACAATCACCATTATTATCCATCTATGATGCAAAAAATCATTATCTAGTTAGAAACTGAGTCGAATTCTAACAAAATCAGAACGTAACCATAATTACAAAATACTAACATGGATTACTACAATATCTAAGCAGCAAATATTATAGTGACATAACTTACATTTAAAAATCTCAAATATATGAACTTTTAGCTCCTAAATTAAAAAAACTTATTAACAACACGCTATAGTAACATTTTAAAACTATCTAATAATCATATAATAATAATAATATAATAATATAATAATCATATAACATTTTAATAACACGCTATAGTAACATTTTAAAACTATCTAATAATCATATAATAATAATAATAATTGATCTAAGTTCGGTTTCTTAGCTATAAAATCCACTTTTTCATTCTAAGTTCTTCACTTCTGTCAATCTGGTATTTTTTTATAAGAAGTTAGAAATATCCGCATGTACAATAGTTATGTTTAGAGAAACATTACAATTTAGTCCAAAACTCATATTGGGTATTAGCATGAACTAATTTTAAAGACTAATTCTAAATTAACAAACATTAAATTTGTAATCATTATTGGGACAAAACTTATTCTAAAATTACAAGTTTATAGGAAATTTCGGTCATAAATAATCAAAGCGAACCATTACTCATATTTTAAAAAAACATCAATCATAACTTCTTTAACCAGTAATGCTTCAACCAACAAGAAGTAAAGTTACAATATTTATCAGTCATAAAAGGTGAATTTCACAAATAAACCAACGTGTTCAAATCTCAAAATCGACAACCATAAAGTAATTTTCAATCCCTCTGTGTGTGAAAAAACCTACAACCAAAAAGAAAATTTTTCTCAAATCCTAAATTTTAAGAACAAGCATCTGTTTAAGCAATCACCTCTAACATGTTCAGATCTCAAATTTCACAAATAAACCAACGTGTTCAAAATCTCAAAATCGCCTCTAACATGTTTAGATCTGTTTAAACAATTTGCACACAAAACCAACTTTTTTAAGAACAAGCATAAACTAATTTTTTTGAAAATCCTAAATTTTACTCCGGGTACAAATTTTTTTTACTAGATCTCAAATTTGGCATAAACTACTTCTTATCAAACATGTTCAGATCTGTTGTGAAATTTTTTTACAGTCTTAAAAATTAAACTTAACCCTAATCTCAGATCTAAATAGGGCACCAATTTCTCTGCTAAATTGATCTAAATTAAACTAATAATCTAACAAATAAAAAATTTAATTTTTACCATGATTTTGGAAGCAACAGCGTCGACAAAGATCAGATCTGATAAATTGGTGGCACAAGATCAAAACCCACTCCCCCAAGTTCTTTGATTACAGGGGCAAAGAAGAGAGCGGGAGTTTACGTAGAGAGGAGAGAGGCAACTATTAGGGGCTGAAGGAAATCAACGACGAAGCCAGAAATCCGATGTGGCAAAGTTTTCGTCGATTTCACTCAGATGGGGAGGGAATCGGGGCCGAAGAAAAACTCCTGACATTGCAGCGATTTTCCGCTTCGTTTCCCTCTTTAGCCCTAGTGAAACAAAGCTAGGAAAGAAATAACGTGGAAATGAAAATCTGAGGTGGAAGGGAAAAAACTGATGTGGATGGATTAACGAAACACTCAAGAAATAGCTTTACATGCTAGTGACCCACCATTTTCTTATAAACCAATCAGTAGTAACTTCCACGAGAAAACAATTAAATTAGACACAGACCTGCCTCTATATGAGCCACATGCTAATATTTTAACTAGTCCTGTCAATATGCATACTGGCCAAATAAGAAAGTCAACAACATTTGGTCGTCATGAGATTAAAAGCAGTTAGTTGATGTTATTAAGCCAAATATTCTCCTTCAAGTTTCTAAAGTTTTACACAGCTCAAGCAATAATTTTTTTTTAAAGAATACACCTCAAGTAAAAGTTGAGAACTAGAGCTTTTACAATTTCTATCGCTACTAATTTAGCCCATGCTAAGAACGGTCATACCACCGAAATTCAATTTCTATGTGGCAAAGTATTTCATGTGAATTCGTGGGATTGATGAGTGGGGTCCACCCACGTGCATGAAGACTCGACACCAACGAGTTTTGATGCTTGAGTCCAGCGGGCATTGGTGTGAACGCGGGTATTAGGGCTCACCCACGCATCCGCACGTCTTGTTGCTTGAGTCTAGCGGACAAATGCTAAGGCCCACCCGACATTTGGTTCTATAAAGTGAGAGCCTAGGGTTTTGCGCTGAGGTGTACAAGGAGTTCGGTTTTAATTTTGCGGCTGGGTGCAGTTTGTGTGCAGGGCGGCTTCGTGCATTGCAGGGGTTCGTGAGCAGGAGGTTGGTAAAAGACCTTGTTGACGGCTACAGCGTGCAAGGCTTTGAAATTGACAGGACGGCAGGTGCTGGAGGATAAAAACACAGCTGTCTTATTTTCTTCTATTTTGGTTTTGAGCAGCCCCCATCATTGAGGGTTTCGTGCATCCTTTTGTAGAGAGATATTTTGAGGGATTTGAGAGTTTGTTTGAGGGTTTAGATTGTGAGTGATTGTAAACCCTAGTTGTATTCTCTCCCTCTATTCGTAGATCTCCCCCACCTTGCCTCGTGGACGTAGGCGATTTGCCGAACCACGTAAAATTTGTGTTCTTACCGTGATTTGTAAAAGCTTGTAAGATCCCTCGACAGGTCAGTCCTAGAACTGATGAGAGGAAGAGCCGATATCTCACTTTGTTAAGATATCCGCTTCAGATTCTTGTTTCCTTGGTGAGACATGAATTCTTACGATCTAATCTCTTGTTGTGCACCTTGCGCACCGGAGGTGCTGCCGAAATTTCCGCTGCGCACAACAAGTGGTATCAGAGCACCGGGTTAGACTTGGGAGCTTGTTTGAAGGATTCGCTAAAGGATTCCTATTTGAAGATTAGATCGACAATATGGGTGAAGCAAGCACATCGAGATCGTCTCTTACGAAGACGATACATAGTTTGAGCATCAATAACATGAAGATTGATGTTCCGAAGTTCGACGGTAAGATTAATTTCGGATTGTGGAGGTGTCAGGTGATGGACGCCTTGGACGCTCAAAATTTAGAGGAGACTCTTGAGTTACAAGATAAACCTGCCGATATGGAAGCTAAGGTTTGGAAGAAGATGAATAGTAGGACGTGTGGACTTATTCGGTCATGCTTGACGTCGGATCTTATTTATAACGTGATGAACGAGATGTCGGTGAAGAAGATGTGGGAAATACTCAATGAAAAGTTTCTTACTAAGAGCATTGAGAATCGGCTTCACTTGAAGAAGAGGTTTTACCAGTTCAAGATGAAGAAGAGAGTTTTCATTAGGGAGCATGTTAACAACTTCACAAAGCTACTTTTAGACATGGCCAATGTGGATATCATGGTTGAGGATGAAGACAAGACGATGCTACTTTTGTGTTCGTTGTCCGAGGATGATTATGGTACTTTTGTCCTAACTATAATTAATGGAAGAACTACTGTTAGTTACAAGGATGTGACCTCAACGTTGGTAAATTATGAGTTAAGGAAGAGTGTTGATGAGTCATCCGAGAAGACATCGGGAGATGCATTAGTAGTTCATGACCGTGGTTCAAACCGAAGTAGGAGGTCGCAGTTTAGAGGTGCACATCGTGGGATTCGTAGGAATCAGTGTGCCTTTTGTAAAAAGGATGGACATTGAAAAGCTGAATGCCCAAAGTTAGATCGAGCCGAGAAGAATAAGGGGAAAGCTGTACAAGCTTCAGAGGTGAATGTTGTCAAGACTAGTGGCAACAATTCAGATTCAGATTCTTTGGGCTATTCGTTGTCTGCACTACCGTCAGTTTGTGTTGCCAACTCTACAGAATGGATGTTGGATTCGGGTGCTTCATATCACGTTTGCCCTAGGAGGGATTGGTTCTCCAGCTTTCAAAAGTTGGAAAGATAGGATGTTGTGCTCATGGGTAATGGACATGCATGTTCTATTGGTGGTATTGGTACCATTCGTATTCGGATGTTTGACGGAGTGATTCAGGAGTTAGAAGAAGTGAGGTTCGTTCTGTAGTTGTCGAAGAACATCATTTCACTAGGAGCTTTGGTGACATCTGGCTATAAAGTGACCTTAGTGGATGCATGTTTGAAGGTCACATTGGGGTCCATGATTGTTATGACGGGCATCAGAAGGAGCAATTTGTATTATTTGCTCTGAAGCACGACGATTGATAGAGAGATGACGACTTCATCATATTCGGCTAGACTGTGGTGTTGTTTGATGCTGGGTTATTTGATTGGTAATACCGTGCATAGGTTATTGAGGAGTTCTTTGACCTGCAGTTTGAAGTTCTGTGAACCCATTGGTATGAGCAAGAAGACCGAGGTGGAGTTTGGCACTTCTATCCATCATTCGAGGGGTCTTCTGAGGGGTATTCATTCAGGCATTCGAGGGCCTTCCAAAGGAGCATCATTGGGAGGTAATAAGCATGTGGTTTCCGCAGTTAAGGATTGCTCTAGGCATTGGTGGGTTGCAACCAAGTCCCGTTGGTGTAAAGTCCTAGAAGCCCGCAATAGATGGAGGAAGTGTGTTGGTAGAAAGGTAACCCGACGTTCTAATTATGGTAGAGGTTCTTTATTGCATTTGTACTGAGCTCACAGCAATAGGAGACACTTCATTGGTGTGGAAACTTTGAGGCGACGAGGCGAGATGGCAGATTTGGGCAGCTATTCCTTTCTGGAGGAGGATC
Source organism: Asparagus kiusianus (assembly GCA_022839385.1). Taxonomy (NCBI): domain Eukaryota; kingdom Viridiplantae; phylum Streptophyta; class Magnoliopsida; order Asparagales; family Asparagaceae; genus Asparagus; species Asparagus kiusianus. Next base: position 72,991 of record BQKN01000822.1, read on the forward strand.
GGCGTTTGATGTTGAGCATTGGCATTGGTGTGCGGGCTACGACATGTTTAGGCCGTCTCATGTATAGATTGTCGACTGCTGCATGTAGAGATTTTGGATCTGGTAGAGCTGCTTCAGATTTTGGGTTGCGTCGGATGTTTAGCTACCCAGCACTTGGTCACATCGTGGATGTGAGATTTGATCCGGTAGCACATTTGGGATTCAGAGGCGTGTTTGATTATCAGGTATTGGCTTCTGACTTTGTTTTGAGCAAATATGTCACGTTTGACTCTCGGCAGGTGGAGAGTGGTGATCAGATATTTGGGACATCGTAGCGAGTGGAGAGTGATGCTACTCCACGTTGGGTGGAAACTCCAGATCATACTGTATCATTTGGGATTCCAGCTGATGTGATACAGATTAGGAATCGTGTTGATTTGGATGCAGATGATAGTTTGATTGTTTTGAGTACAACTGATAGATGTAATCTGGATATGGCTATTAGTTCATCTCAGGTGGAGATGTTTGGATTATTTCAGTTTGGGGCCATTGGAGGTGCTATCAGCCGTAGACTTGATCGTGATGTTGGAGAAGGGTTGCGAACTCTTCTATTTGATTAAGGCCGTTCGCGGCCATTTGGGTGAACTACGTGAGGCTTGATTCCTTGGGCAAGAGGATACGTAGGCAGTCATGTTTGATGCAGCCGATTTGGATTAGTTGATTTTGATGGGGGTGAGATTATTTAGACTCTCATTCGGGTTCTTGACTTGTTGTGGATGGAATCCGCTGTCATGAGTCCGTTGCCATGGCGTACTGGACACAACAAGTGAGGCATTTAGTATGGTCGGTGTCGACTCAGTTTTGGGAAAATTCACCGAGGTGGAGAATTGTGAATTCGTGGGATTGATGAGTGGGGTCCACCCACGTACATGAAAACTCAACACCCACGAGTTTTGATGCTTGAGTCCAGCGGGCATTGGTGTGAACGTGGGTATTGGGGCTCACCCACGCATCCGCACGTCTTGTTGCTTAAGTCCAGCGGACAAATGCTAAGGCCCACCCGACATTTGGTTCTATAAAGTGAGAGCCTAGGGTTTTGTGTTGAGGTGTGCAAGGAGTTCGGTTTTAATTTTGCGACTGGGTGCAGTTTGTGTGCAGGGCGGCTTCGTGCATTGCAGGGGTTCGTGAGCAGGAGGTTGGTAAAAGACCTTGTTGGTGGCTACGGCGTGCAAGACTTTGAAATTGACAGGACGGCAGGTGCTGGAGGATAAAAACGCAGCCGTCTTATTTTCTTCTGCTTTGGTTTTGAGCAGCCCCCATCATTGAGGGTTTTGTGCATCCTTTTGTAGAGAGATATTGTGAGGGATTTGAGAGTTTGTTTGAGGGTTTAGAATGTGAGTGATTATAAACCCTAGTTGTATTCTCTCCCTCTATTAGTAGATCTCCCCCCTCCTTGCCCCGTGGACGTAGACGATTTGCCGAACCACGTAAAATTTGTGTTCTTGTCGTGATTTGTAATAGCTTGTAGGATTCCTTGACAGGCCAGTCCTAGAACTGATAAGAGGAAGAGCCGATATCTCACTTTGTTGAGATATCAGCTTCAGATTCTTATTTCATTGGTGAGACAAGAATTCTTACGATCTAATCTCTTGTTGTGCACCTTGCACACCGGAGGTGCTGCCGAAATTTTCGCTGCGCACAACATTTCAAACCCTCATATTTCTTTTTCTAGCTATCAATTATTTCCAATATACCTGTCTATTAAGTTTACAACATATTTATAAAGTTAATAATTATAATAAAAAATATCAGCAATAAATTTAACTAATCAATTATTATATTAGTTAGTTTAGTAAATATAAAACTAGTAATTATCATTGTATAAATTTTAAAACTCAATTTTTAACTGTTGAAATTCTTTGTTTATTTACATAAATATTATAATAATATAGAGAGGATTTCAAAAAATCAAAATGACTTAATTTTCCGGAATACAAATGTAATTTAATTTCATTGAATTCACCTACCTATCTTTGACTACTATTAAATACAAAACCCTCTTCCTTCTATCCCCAAAATTATCACTTGGCTGAAGCCTATCTCACAGTTTGAAGAACCGAACTAACATGGTAATTCTTTTTTCTACTTTGAACTAACATAGTAGATTTATTTTTTCTAATTTTGAAGTATATAAATCAGTTTTATATAATTTAGTAAATCTATTTAAAATTGGAGTGAATAGTACGTAGAAAGATTTTAAGGAATTATCTTTATTTTTTTTATGTTTTCATATCTTTATACTGTGAATTTTGTTATTATAGCTTATCTTATAAATCAGTTTTAAAATTTAGTAACTATATTTAAAATTGGAAGAAAATATATATTTACAATTTTATCAGATTACAATATATATTTTCAATTTATATGAAATATACTTTAATTTCTATTTTCTAATCTGATAAGTATATCATATATAATCATATATAAACAAAAATGTGAATAACGCTCCCTATTAGAAAAAATAATTTGGTTAATAATAGATTGGGATTGTTGGGGGGGGGGGGGGGGGTTGCTTCTAGCCCCCAAAATAAAATAACAAATGTTCCACCCCCTCCCCCAAAAGATATTTTCAATGCTCCCAAAACCCCCAAAAACAATTCTGAAATTCCTTAGCCCCCTCATGTGTACTTTTAAACATGAGACCAAAATACCCTCAAGTAACCGGTTCACACTCTCAAGCCGGTTATTGGAGAAGGAGCAGGAGTACTGTAGGCATTAATGTTGATTAGAAAGTGGTTTTGGAGGGAAAAAAATCTCATTTCCCTCCAAATTCTAACCATCACCCCCCTAGTAAATCCTCTTTGCATACCCTAGCTACTCTCTCCCTGCCATTTAATTCTCCTCTATAAATGTTCTTTGATTCTTCAACTACTTTTCTTCAAAATGACAGATGGATTCCTCCTTTGCATGGTTACAAACATAAAAAACAACAAAGAGAGTGAGGGTATTTTCGTAGTTATCAATGAGTCCACAGAAATTATTAACTTGGAATATCAAGTGTCCCAAAGGCTTAAACTACTATTGCAATCTCTTTCACTGAAATGCATATCCAAAAGGGAAAAGAAGTTCAGTTTTGCAATTGATAATTATGACGACTTGAGGTTGATGTTTGAGTATTATCGTCGTAATGGATTTATAGACATAAACTTATTTGCTATCTCCGCTGGGGAATCCTCAACTTCTTAGAACAACCAAACGTTTCTAGAAAATATATAGCATTTCAATTTTAATTTCCTTATCAGTTCGTTGTTATGTTATGAGTTGGTTCTTAACCTTAGGCATTGGTTGCAGAGGTTTTGAGTTGGTTGTTAAGGTTATGAGTTAGTTGTCAACCTTTATGAGATAATCATGAGTTGGTTGTTATGGTTTTGAGTTGGTTGTTAAGTTTATGAGTTTGTTGTTAAGGTTATTAGTTGGTTGCTAAGGTTATGAGTTAGTTGTTAACCTTAGTAGATATTTATGAGTTTTGTTAGCCCTATGAGTTGGTTGTTAATTCTATGGTTGATTGTTGTGTATTAAAGTTTTTTTCATTTTTACAAGACTATCCCTACAGAAAATTCATGATGCGCAGCTGCTACACTCATCCAACAATATAATGATGAGCGTATTCCTAATGACAATCTCACTGGTGACTCAATCATGATGGTAGAAGACATGGTTAACATCTAAACCAAGATCTTAGCTGAGTGGCACACAACCATACATGAAATTGGACAGAAATTTAATAGTGCTGCTAAAGTTAGATTAGCACTTCAATACTACTCAATTGCGAAAAGGTTCGAGTATGATTTTTGCCATAATGAACAAAGATGTATAAGAGTCTATTATCGATTCGGGGACATGTTGGATTGCCCTTGGATGTTGTTTGCCTCCCTACTCAAAAATTCCTTAATTATATATATAAAGAATTTCTGCTCTACCCACACTTATAGTCAACATGGAGCTAATGCTGCAAACTCAAGGGCATCACGAAAGTTCATTGCAAGCCAAATACAATCTGTTTTGAAGGTTAGGCCAGATCGTCGGCCAATTGATATCAAGAATGACTTGTTCTCTCATTATGGCATCAAGATTAACTACAGTAATGCGTGGCAAAGCAAAGAGAGAGTACAATAGGACCTATTCGGTGACAATGATGAGGCTTACGATTCACAAAGATAAGAAACTTATCTTATTAAATAAGTATTTATACCTTAGCTATCATGCCTCTGTTATCCTAATTAGTTGTTAATGTTATGAGTTGGTTGTTAACATTATATTTTAGTTGTTAAGGTTATGAGTTGGTTGTTAACATTATATTTTAGTTGTTAAGGTTACGAGTTGGTTGTTAAGGTTATGAGTTGGTTATTACAGTTATAAGTTTGTTGTTAAGGTTATCAGTTGGTTATTTAGGTTATGTGTTACCTGTTAAGGTTATGAGTTGGTTGTTAAGATTGCTGCTTTGTTGTTAAGGTTACAATAATGAGGGTAATCTTAATGATTACTTGTTATATTTATGCAATTATGAAGCCATGGTTCTAGCAATTAATCTAGGAAGCCGTGTTTCTATTGACGGTAATGATAGCACGTTTAGGCATTTGTTCATAAGTTATAATATTTGTATTGAAAGGTTCATTGCTAGATATAGGCCTCTATATTTTTTGATGGAATTTTCATCAACCAAAGCAAATATGCTAACGAATTACTAAATGGCTTTCGATTGGACAACACTACTAGCAAACCAACACCAATGAGTTCAACTACATCACTTGACAAAAATAAATGGTGAAAATGTTGATAAAAAGCTTTAGTGTTGTATAATTGGATCACTTCTTTACATTACAACTAGTAGACCCGATATTATGTTTAGTATTTGTTTATGTGCAAGATTTCAATCTAACCCTACAGAATCACATCTTAAAGTAGTAAAAAGAATTTTTAGATATCTTAAAGATACTACAAATTTTGGTTTATTGTATCCAAAGAATAACATATTTAATTTATTATCATATAGTGATGCTGATTTTGCCAGATGCAAATCTGATAGAAAAAGTACAAGTGGTATGTGTCATTTCTTAGGACATTCACTTGTATCTTGATTTAGTAAAAAGCAAAATTCAGTATCATTATCAACAACTGAAGCAGAATATATTGCTGCAAGTTTTGCATGTGCACAAGTTCTATGGATGAAACAAACATTATCTGATTACGGTATAGTTTGTTCCACATCCTCCATAATGTGTGATATTTCTAGTGCCATTAAATTATCAAAAAATCCTATTCAACATTCATGTACAAAACATATTGACATTAGACATTATTTCTTATGTGATCATGTGCTTAAAGGTGATATTTTATTAGAATTAATATCTACTAATAAACAAATTGCAGATATTCTAACAAAACCATTAAAAGAAGAAATTTATGTTAAATTAAGAAGGAAATTAGGTATATGTTCAATTGAAGATTTAAATTAATTTTTAAAATTAATACATATGCATACACATCCTTAATAGTCGACTAATTTGATTAGTAGTCGACTACATGCACAAGCATTGCATATATAACATTCTATCATTTTCTTAGTAGTCGAGTAATAGGAGGAGGAGTTGACTAATAAGAGTTCAACACAAATTTACAGAACTCTTTCAACTGCAGTGTAGTCGACTACATTACAGTATAGTTGACTACTTACACTTGCAGTTTCACATTTATAGTTTTTTAGCTTATTGGGTCCTTTACCCACCAAACCTAAAACCCAATACCCATTAAACTTAAGTCAAATGGATCTCAACCATTCATTATTTACCAGATCAATCCTAGCCCTAAATCTACTTCTTTCAAGATCAAATCATATCCATTCATTGATTTTTTTTATTTAATCTAAGCCATTGAACTTTTACATAAGAAAACTACCCTAAAAAAACTACCCACTCTCCCTCTTCAGTTCATCCGATTCAAGGTTAGGGCATCCTCACTTTTTCATTTTTTTCTCAAAATTTTTATCAAATTCCTTGTGTTTCTTGAGTTTTCCAGTCTTAGTAGTCGACTACAACTTCAAATTGACCGACTACTACCATCAACTAGGGTTTCAACAATTTGGTAAGTTTCCTTCTCTTGATCTTTTTTAAATTTCAAACTTAAATCATGTCTAGATCAGGTCCTTCTAATGTTGTAGAAGACTATTCAATATATATAAAAGACCCTACTTTACTTGCTCAACTCAAAGAATACCAAACTTTTAAAATACTACCCGGTCGATTCGTTAAATTTGATGACTTTATGACTCATAATTTCAGTGATTATTTTGCAAATGTTGGAGTGTTAGATCTATTTTCATGTGAAAATAAAAAACCACATTATCCTCTTTTGGTCCAACTATTTTACATCAATATCACTAAACATGAAACAGATCGACAATCGAATGTTCTTAACACTCTTGTGAAAGGAGTTGAAATTAATCTAACTCCTAAGAGACTAGAAAAAAATTTCAAAATTCCTTATTAAGGTGTTAGTCTTCCAAGTACCAAAATGACGGATGAAAATTTACTTTTAAATCATATTTTCCTTCCTGGACATGACAAACCACTGAACCACTCTAATAAACTTAGGCCAATCCCTAGGTTTATCGCCCGAATTCGTGCCTACAATTTATTTCTAAAAACAGGGAGTTTTCATTTTATATCACTTGACTTAGCTAAGGCTCTATATGCTATTATGGCTAATATTCAAGTAAATTGGGCTGAGGTGTATTATGAAAATCTTTTAGTTCTACCTAAGGGATCTCTTCCATTTAGAGCTTTTCTCACAAGAATCTTTAAGGATTTTCATGTAGAACTCGAAACCGAACATTTTATGATCTATTCCATCAAGCTTTTTGATTCTAATGCCTTAACTCAGATGAAATTAACTAATTTTAAAATTCACCAAGATGAGCCTCATCAAGAACAAATTCCCCAATATATACCACAATCCCCTTATGAAGCTGAATACTCTTCAAGCCACATTCCACCACCTATGCAACCTGAACCTTTGTGCTTTTCTGATGCACAATATAACACTTTATCTGCTCATATTCTTGAGTTGGAGACTGGACAACGAGCACTATATTCTCAGAACTCATGTATTTAGAAGAATCAAGAATAGTTAAATAGCAAGTTTGAAACTTTGGATATGAAGTTTAATACCTTGGATATGAAGTTTGATACATTGAATATGAAGCTTAGTGCATATTTCCAAGGAAATCAACCTCCACCAGAACTTTCAAGTTAGAAGACTTTGCATGCATCATATAGTACTTTGTCTAGTTTTAGTTTGTGTGTAATTATGTCAACAAAATAATTAAGTCCTTAGTTCGTTTGTTTGTTGAATTATGTGTCAAAACTATGTGCTAGTTGTTTGGTGTGTTTAAGATTTGTGTAATGTGTTGTAAGTTGCTACTAAGTTTTATGTTTCTACTATGTTGTTTAGTGTTCTCATGCTTAATGCATTATGTTATCACGCTTAGTATTATCATGCTCAGTGTATTAGAAAAAAATTCTTATATCATAGTGTTCATGAGTTATATATATTCTAAACAGATTGTGATGATGGAAATCATCGAACTTTTGATCTTTATGGCAAGTCTTTGCCTTCCAATTTGGATAGGTGAAGTAATGAACTACGTTCACAATTTGGATGATCTTTTTGAAGTATTAGCTCATGAAGTGGAAATAATTACATGTTTAGGTTATATGTTTAATTCTTTTTGTTAATAACAAGGGGGGAGAATGGTATTAGAATGTTATGCTATTCTATGATATAGACTTAAATTGTAGACTCTAATATGCTTTTATGTAGGGAGAGTAAGTATATAATTCTTATAAATGTTTATTTCTTTTGTTATATACATACATGTGCATAAATTGTTTGTCATCATCCAAAAGGGGGAGAATGTTGGATATCATGTCCCCATGATATAGTTTTGATGATAACAATTTATTCACTATGTGTATTATTGTGTACTAACATATTAATGTAGATATCAACTTCAAATAAGCTCAAGATATGTGAACAAAAGTGCAAGATGAGCTCAATGCATATGAAGTAAAGAAGATGAAGTGCTTAAACATATACAATGTAAATTTTACGTTTTCTTTACTTAGATTTATTGTAGAAGCCTTGATCACTCACAACACATACACACGCATAGTCTTTAGAACACACTAACACATGCTTAGAATGTTGGTTAACAATAGAAATCCCCTATGTTAATCATTAGAGTTTATAGTTAAAGAATGAGTCTCAAAATACTTCATTCATATCATTTTTACCCCTTAGTAGTCGACCAATAAGATTTGTAGTCGACTAAATGCACACTGTTTGAAATATTAAGTTTCTGTTATTTGACACTATAGTCGACTATAGACAATAGTAGTCGACTACTCACGCCTTAGAACTAATTTCAAGTTTCTGTCAAATAACAGTGTAGTCGACTACTTAAGACTTAGACAGGTTTTCAAGTTTCTGTAAAATACAGTGTAGTCGACTAATAACTATATGTAGTCGACTATTAAGGTTAAATTCAGTTTTTAAGTTTCTGTCAAATTATAGTGTAGTCGACTACTAGACAATATAGCCGACTAATAAAAGTTGAATCTGAATTCTAGACTTTCAGTGTTACAGAGTAGTCGACTAAGGACCAGCGTAGTCGACTACTAAGAAAAATCCTGACTTCACACAGTCTGTTTGAACTCAGTATAGTCGACTATTAGGAGTTATAGTCGACTACAGAGATAATTTTTCTAACATTTCAAGGGCTTTAAAAACTTATCTTTTCAAGGGCTATAAATAGGTTAGAAGTTTAGAAATTTGCACCATTCATTCCTATCTATAAGCTTTAACATTTGTGTATTCTCAAGAGTTCTAAAATTTTAGATTTTTGCCTAAGTGTTAAGAAAACTAAAATCTAAAATAGCCTTTGATCTTCATTACATATTCAAAGTATTAAGGCATTTTCAGAGATTAAAAAGTTTATAAAGCCACTGCAACACATCACTACACAATCAAAGCTTATAGGAATTATGTTGTTGATTCAAGAAAAGTTTTCTCGGGTGTGAGAGTTGTGCTCTCTTGGTGAAGAGATTGTGTGCAATTTACATGGTCTTACAAATTGGTCAGGTTTGCTTTTTGATTTTGTAATAGTTTTTAAAATCATAGAGGAACTCTCAAGTGGGATTTGCTTGGGGACTGGATGTACACCGGGGAGGTGGAACCAGTATAAAAGCTTGTGTTTATGACTGCAAATTTTTGTGATTGTTGCTAGCTTTCTTGCAATTTATAATATACTTTACATAATTTTTTAAAAGAAAACTATTTACCCCCATCTAGTCTTTTAGTGTGTATTAGATCAAATCCTACATGGGTCACTCCTCTCAGATTTGAGATCGACTGCAAAATTGATGTTTTACTAATAATATTGATCGAGTTATAGAATTGAAACGAAAGATCACAACCATCAAAATAACTAAAAACCAACCTACTAAGAAATGTTTACGAGAGATCAAATTGTCATTGATTCCCTTTGCTACAATCAATTCTCCTCTTAACGATCAAGAACTTGTGCAACACACACTATTTTGTTTTAATAGTGATTATGGATCTTTAATAATGATAGTTACATACTTTGGTGGCACTATTACCTTTGATGATCTGAGATCAAAATTAATTTTACATGAACAATAACTTCGCTATCTGAAAGAGAGGAATCCTGATGTTAATCAACACTAGGCTCTCATCATGGGAAACACAACAATAGTCGATCGACTTGCTACTACATCACTACTATGGTCAACCCAAACCAAACGTATTATGGTAACTAGTAGTAGCAGTGGTAGCAATCCTTGATGAGCAACTGGCGTAGTCAAGGCTTGTGGTGAGGTGGTCAAGGTCATACCTTTCGAGAAGGTCGAGGCCGAAATCATTGTAGTGGATGAGGCACATGTGGTAATCAAAATCAATACAACATCAATAGTACCCCGCTCAAAATCGGGGTCCACTAATGAATCAAGTGAATGGTAATATCTTCTTTACTTATTCTAATATTGTTAGCACTACTATTCCTAATTCTCTAAAATTAGCTTATAACTCTGCATCTAATAGGATATTGGGTTCTTATCCATCAACAAGTGTGTGTCAACTCTATTGTAGTCCAAGTCACATAGCTCGATCTTGTCCATGTTACATTTCTCAAGGGATATTCTCAATTCAGTTACAACCCCACCCACTCCTTCATCATTTGTTATTATGTCTCATAGTGAAGCTAATGAGGGCTTGTAGTATACGGATTCAGTTGTGTTTTCTTACATGATACATTTTTAGGATACATTATCTTGTTCATCTTTTTGCACTGGCTAAACGAGTGTACTAGTAGGAAATGACAACTTTTTACCTATTGCTAATACAGATGATGTACAATTAAATTCTTTTGCCAAATCAATTCGATTTAATTTAGTTTTCCATGTTCCTCAATTAAAACATAATTTAATTTCTCTAAGATAGCTATGTAATAATAATATTTGCATCATTAGTTTTGACTCCTCTTCTGTGCATGTTAAGGACAAAAACATGAGAAATGTTCTACTTCAGGTTACCAGTAGGAATGGTGTCTGTCTTCTTTATTCTACTATCATTTTAGAGTCTGTGCCAGCCTTAGCTTCATTGATAGATAAAGCGAATATCTGGTACCATCTATTAGGTCATTGTGTAGTAGAGTCTTTGATAAGCTTAAGTCAAATAAGGTCATTGCGATGGCAACTAAATTTGAGAATAAATATGTTTCTTGTAAATTTGGAAAATCACATCGGTTAACCTTTTGTGATGTTGAGCATTGTTATAGCACTTATTTATGCTTGTTTTGTTGGTGATTGCACTCATTTCACTTGAATATATCTTATGAAAAATAAATATGAGGTTTTTAAATATTTTTGTAGTTTTTAAAAACTGGTTGAAAACATGTTTACTTACAAGATTAGGATGTTTCAAAGTGATGGTGGAAAGAAATTCGATAACAAAGCTTTCAGTGACATTTTCTAGATAATGGCATATATTTTCACAAACATTGTCCTAACAAACCATACAAAATGGTGTGGCAGAGAGGAAACATTGACGTATTATTGAGATGACAATGACCTTTTTAAATTGACACTTATATAGTTTTTGTATAATGTAGTTTTTGTGATTAATAGATTACCTACTCCTATTTTAGATGGTATTTCCCCATATGATAACCTTTTCAAAAAGGAACCAAAATATGGTTTTTCGGAGTTTTTAGATGCGAATAATTTCCTAATCTTTCGGCACAAATAACCAACAAATTTCAACAAAGATTAAAATAATGTATTTTCATGGGATATGCTCCTCATTATAAGGGTTTTTGATATTTTTCTCCTATCATAGCTTGTGGTTATGTTAGTCCTCACTTTCAATATTATGAGACCGTCTTCCCCTATTCAAACATTGTTATTGACAAGGTGCATGACACTTCTCCTCTTCTTTTTATCACAAATTCATCTTTAACCCCCACACGCCTTAACCTACTGATGACGTCACTTAACCAATCAGTGGCACAACTTGTCTTATCACCTTCTCTCTCTACTACAACACCCATTTTCTCTCAATCTCATCTCATTGAGTCTCCTTCAACCAAGATGCTTGAATGTTCTCCGATCATGTCATCTACCAACTCAATCCCTGACGACCCACTTCCTTCGCACCCAATCCCTAAAAACCCAAATCTCACCGCCTCATTACCTATTTCTCATGCCTCAGGAGTAGCATCGATGAGTCAGTCACTATCCACTAAGAGTTCCACCACTGAGGTGCTTCCAACATAAGCACTTTTCCTTGTTTTCTCCCCTAACCATTCGGTAGCAGGTTCATCACATGTGGTGCGATACCGTCAGTGCACCCTCTTAGTCTCTTGGCAGAAATCTTCATCCCATGCAATTTGTCCAAGTCGAGAATTGTCAACTAAGAAATATTTTGTCTTTACACACCACTCTTACTGGCACTAAGGCTAAGAGTTTTACACAAGCTTTAAAAGATCCTAAATGGCAACAAGTAATAGCAGAATAATTTAATACAGTCATTAATAATAACATGTGAAAATTGGTTCTATTGAAAATACAACTCAGATAAAATACAACTCAGATGGTTCTATTAAGAGCACAAATTTTGACTGGTTGCTAAAAAATTTCATCAGCAAGCCGACATTGATTTTCATTAGACTTTTAGTCTTATCATTAAACACACTACTATTCATCCTATGCTTTTTTCATCTATCTCATTTGTTGGGTAATTCAACATCTTGATATTAAAAAATACTTTTCTTCATGATTTTCTATCTGAAGAAGTATATATAAAACAATCTCAAGGCTTTATTTATCCTCGCTTTCTAAATCATGTCTGCAAACTTAACCATGCTATTTACAAGCTATAGCAGGCTCCTCAAACATGGTTTTGACAATTTTCTTATGTCTCTTGGTTCCCACTGCAACAAAAATGATACATTTATGTTCATTAATTGGAGAGGTTCAGATATCCTTGTTCTTCTTCATATGTTGATGACATTGTTTTTACATGAAACTCACCTAATCTAATTCATCGCTTCATTTATTTATTATCTACTCGGTTTGTAATGAAGGATCTTGGTGACATTCATTACTGCTTGGGTATACAACTTACTCGTACATTACATATCATTTTCTTGTCTCAACATAAATTTGGTCAGGACCCTACAAAAATCTCATCTTCATGCTCTTAAACTCATGCGTACTCTATTCACAACTAAGATCATATTACCTCTTATTGATGGTAGATTATTAGCAAATTCGTCTAAATATAGAAGTATGTGTAGGTAGTTAAAATATATTTTTACTCAGGCTCATGTTTAGCTTGGATCCAAGAAGTGAACATCCATGGGTTAAACACTTTCAATGGCCCCAAAACCGAGACCACAACAAGTTATAGCAAAGGTTGCATAACAAAACATGTGAACCTCACCACACAATCAATCTCGACTCAACCTAACCAAGTCACGAATGGGTTGACTCTCAAACAGCTATAGCCAACCTCATCATGCAGCCCATCTCGACTCGACTTGACCAAGTCAAGAGTGAGTCAACTCCCAATTCACGCCCTAGGCCGAGTCAAAATTTGTTATTAGTAAGCCAAATCATGAGTTGAATTCTATGTCAAATTTGAACTCACAGACGAAGTTCACCAGCCAAAGAACTTCACTCATGGCAACCCAAGTGGACCAAATCATCTATAGTTCCAAAGAAGGGTCACCCACGTCCAAGCGAACCTCACCCAAATGACTTTAGCAAACTTCGCCAAATTAGTAAACCTCAACAAATGACTTTAGCAAACTTCACCAAATCAACGAACCCTGCAAAATAGTCGTTTGATGGCTACTTTCAAGGGAATAAATTGCTTCCCGCTAACTCCTTTTTTAATGGCCACTTAATCCATAATTAAAGGCCATTAACTCTCTCTCTCTCTCTCTCTCTCTCTCTCTCTCTCTCTCTCTCTCTTTCTCTCTCTCTCTCTCTCTCTGACTTTAACAAGAGAGGCAATTGCTCATTTTTAGGATCAAATCAGATCATAGAGAGATCAACATACACTTACAAAGAGATTATTAATCTTGCACTTGTAATCTTATTGAGCAAAGGTGCTAAGAGGAGAGTGAGTTATCTTCGAAGAAACTAAGTTCTCATCAACATAAAAGACTCATTGTCTTAGTCAGTGTGTCAACGGAATACAAGATTGACGTACCATCGGCACATAGAAAAGAGCCCCACGAAATATAAATTTTTTCTTCATTTCATTATAATCCTTTTATTGTAATCTGAGTTCATTGTAATATTAAAAGACTCAAAATAGGATGGCGAGTCCGTTGGGATGTCTTTCCCCTCTGGTGAGAAAATCGTGTCGCACAGTGATACCTCGAGTCTTTTGTTGAATCGCTGATCATTGAATTTGATCAAGCGAGGTTTGAGGAATTCATTTACATGAACAAACCCTCATCAATGATGAAAGTACACAGTTGATGTAAAATTCACTGCATTATGAATCTCGAGTCTAATTCGACCCTTGCGTGTGTAAAGGTGACCTTTGCCAAAGATAGTTTGAGCTTAGCTAGAAGCCAAACAAACTTTGCAGTGAACAAAACTCGACCATCATCTTGTGTGAAGGTCAAGTCATTATTACGCCTGTTGATCTTGGACATCAGTCCATAACTCCTTTAAAAGTTTGATGCAAAGCATCTCGTGATACTCGCTATGCTTTCTCGATAGAAGTTAAAAATAACCCCTCATCTTAATTCCCACAAGGGAATAACATCATCAACGATAATTTTATTAGACAAAAGCCTAGCCAGCATCGCTGTAAGCGATGTTCACACTCCAAGGTTAAATACAACGAAATTAGCTCTAAAAAGTGCCATCAATTTGGAACTACTGGTGACCTAAGAGAATTCCTATCTCTAAAAAAGAGTTCTCCAATGTCAGTATTATGCGACCCTCAGAGATGTAGTCATGATAGTTCAGAGGAATTGCCAATGTAAAGCTATTTTTAAAAAGGAATCAGTGTTCAGCCATCTTAGTCATGATCCTGAACTTTCATAGGTTCAGACTAAAAGATGATGACGCACCCGAAAGGGTAAATCCCAAAAGTTCATTGTCAACATGACTGAGTGTAACTTTTAGAGATGAGGAAGAAAGTATAAATAGCTCACCTGACCTGGTATACTCTCCTTATATCAGAGCTATACTGCCAGAGATTGACAGTGTGTATTTTCACATCAGATTAAGGCAAAGAGTAGTGATCCCCTTTGACTACTCCTCCCTCCAAGCACAGACATCATAGACTTCATCTCAAGTGAATCAACCACTTCTAGTGACGCTAACTCCACCATAGCATAAAATGCAACCCCTTGTTCAAGTCAGAATGATAATTGGAAGTAGATGTGACAGAGTAAGAAGATCCTCTTGCTCAAGTAGTGGCTCAAAAGAAAGATTCAGATGAGCAAATCAAATGCTTGGGGAAGATGCTGGAACAACTTCTGTTAGCATCTCAACCTCAACCAAATTCTTCAAAAGGGAAAAAGCCAATGTGTGAATCCTCTATAGAAGAAGATGAAGAGCACCAAAATGACACAAATTATGATCACCTAGGATCAAAAATGTCGGCACCTTTGAAGTCAAGCAAGGAAACAAAGGCCCTAGAGGACATCAAAAAATACCTTAATGTTCTTTCTAAGCGAACTGAGCTCAAGAAGGTTAGAATTACTGGACCTTATCCTATTGAGTGGGACATGGTTCCCTATGCGATAAAATTCAAGCCACCAATATTGCATACATTTGATGACAAAAGTTCTCCAAACTAACATATCTACTAATTTTACCAACAAATTAGGAATATAATGGGTAAGGACGCCATTAAGATGCGACTTTTCATAGGTACCCTCTAGGGGGTAACCTTCCATCGGTTCCAAAATTCGCCTGATGGTTCAATCAAATCATGGGCCATTCTAGAATCAAAGTTTCTCTCACAATTCCACGATAAACAATCTAATGTTACTATGGCCAAACTCCTTTTTGAAAAGCAAGGAAAAAATAAGATGGCCAGGGAATTCATCAAGAGATATCGCAATATGACATTGTAATGCAGAGATATGCCTCTTTTGATGTTATTTTAAACTTATCGACACAATTTTGTGGGACAGATAGAAGTGCACATGGGCGATGTTACATCCTACACATGGAAAGTTTTGATGGAACAAGCTGAGATATTAGAAAAATCATCAGAATATTTAAACAAATTCGAGCTCCGTGCTAACTTCAAGGGCAACAAAGGCAAACAAGGGCAGACTTCCCAATTGAAAGCCAAAGAGACTTTCATGGTCGAAGTCCAAAATTCCAATAACCACAAAAAGAAACCAAAGAAGAATATTCAATGTTGTTACTCTTTCAAAGATGAACATACAATACCCATCTTTCATGTTCTCCAATAAGGGCAATCGGTTGAAGCTTCTTGAAGTTTGATGCTATGAAGAAGTTGGAAAGACCTGTGATCCTAACTACTGCCTTAATCACAGATTATTGGGACACCTGACGAAGAGCTACTACATTCTCAAGAATAAAATCCAGACTTCCATCAAGTTAGGGATTCTCAAGCTCAAGCCTAAGCAGAAAAAAGTCATTGCTAATATCGTGACCCTCCAATTCAGCTCCATGCTAGAAATCTAAGCCCAAGATAGTGTTGTCCCCATTCCTACTGAAGGGATGGAAGTGGTCAATTACGACCAACAAAACTAACAAAGCCAAGACTTAATCTCTCTCATTACAGCAAAAAGAGAAATGATTTGGGTACATCCTAACCTTCTCCAAGATGAGCATTGGTCTCTTTAGAAGCCTAAGCACAAGGTGAAGTCTTGCAACGCCATCTCGCAATCATTGGAGAGGAACTATACAAGTTACTTCACTCATTGATTCAGAAGAAAAGAAGATCATCATGGCAAGGATGAGATCAGGCCAAGATTATTTGAAGAACTATGATCAACCAGGAACTTCCAAACAATCCGAACCAATCAAGCAAAAAGAGACTCGATTCAACAAGGCTTTGCAGCGTCCTTCAGATGATATCAAAGCCCCATTTTAGTATGATATCATGGCTCAATTAGTCAATATCACGGCTCGTATAACCTTATTCAAACTTTAACATTTGTCTAAGGAGACAAGAGAAGCTTTAAAAGAAACTTTGAATGATAATGAGGTATTTCTTGCCCACATGATCGAGCCCTCTCTGGAGAAAGAGCACAAGTGATGTTATCAATGCCAATGGTAGGCACCTTGTATCACTTTCACCTTAGAAGATATGCTTATCAATGACCATCATCACAACTGACACTTTTACTATACTAGGTATGTAGGGTCAGCAAAGGTTCAGCGGATTCACATTGATTCAAGCTCTGTATTGATCATAATTCTATGAAGACTCTTGAGCTTTATGGGTATTCCCCTTTACAATCTCTCAAAAACTTCCACCACCATATTTTGTTTCAACTCTAGCAGTAGCTGATCTCTTGGTAAAATCCAACATAAATGTCAAATAGGTGATTTGAAGATGAAAGTGACTTGTTATGTTATCAACATCGAGACATGTCACAACCTTCTCCTCAGATAACTATGGATCTATTCCAATATGCTCGTCCCCTCAACACTACATCAGTGCTTCAAGTACATTGATGGACGTGGGGTACAATAAAGAGTTGAAGCTGAAAAGCATCTTTTTAAGAGAGTGGAGAATTACTTTACTGACTCTCTCTTATACGAAGAAAATCATACAATTGAGATTGCCCTTCTCAATAATAAGGATAGCAATAACGAAGCATAAATCGGGCCATAAGCGGCTAGACAACTGAGAAGATGCCACTTTCATGGTTTAGCCTAAAAGAGGTTCCCTAAATCTGATTATCTTTGAAAAAGTTGAGCCATGACCTCACTCATCAAATTTGGAAGAAGAAGCCAAAGAAGCATCAGAATTTTCTTGATACAGCCAACAATCTCAGTATATAATGGCAAAAACGAGATACAGTTTCACTGTAAATTAAGGATTGAATTTCAATCAAGGACTAAGAGTTCCTCTGATCCTCTTTAAACTTAAAGCATAAGTTTTTGATTATTATAATCAAACCAAATGAGGACTTAGTTACATTTCTCTTGAGGCCAAATTACAAAAAGAACCAGCATCAAATGACTTTCTAAGTAGCTATTCAGATACATCCAATTGGGATTCTGACATCAACTTTGGAGCATTGGTTGGTAAATTCATGGCTAAAATGGTTTCGCATGATCTAACTATGGAATTCGATGAATCCAAAGGGTTCAAAAATTCTGAAGATGACTCATCGACAAAACATCTTGGAAAACAATGGGAATCACACTTTAAAGTCAACAAACTGTCTATTGAAGATGAAGTGGTTCAAATCAACATAGGTGACGAAGACAAACCTAAGACTATCTTCATCAGCGAAAGTCTATCATCCATCAAAAAAGAGGAGAACATAACTCCCCTTTGAGAATACATTAATGTCTTCGCCTAGAGTTATGAAGAAATGCCTAGTTTAGATTCTAATGGGGCTGTACATTGCCATGACATTAACACCAATGTCAAGTCTGTCAAGAAACAACGACGACCCTTCCATCCTAAGTTGATGGAAGAAATCGAGAAAGAAATTCATAAGATATAGTGAATGCGGGTTCATTTAGGAATAACAACACACAGATTAGCTAGCAACATCGTTGTGGTGATGAAAAAGAATGGAAATATTTGGATCTATATTGATTTTAGAGATCTTAATTTTGCTTATCCAATGGACAAATTCCCTCTCTCTATCTCAAATATCATGGTTGATAACACATGCAAGTTTGAGAGAATGTCGTTCATGGATGGGTTTTTTGGGTACAACCAAATCAAGATGCATCTAGATAACCATAAGCATACATCTTTTAGAACATCCTTATGAGTACTCTGTTATACAGTAATTCCCTTCGGTATAAAAAATACTGGAGCAACTTATCAACATGCCATTAACATGGTCTTTCGTGAGCATTTGCGTAAGACAATGGAGTACTATGTCAATGACCTTACAATTAAGAGTCGTCATAAAAAAGATCATGTCAATGACTTGAGAATGGTGATCGAAATCATGAGGAAATACTAATTCAAGATGAATCCAACCAAGCCTTTCCTAAGGGTTTCATCAGGTAAATTCCTACAATTCATTATAACATCCAAAGGAATACATGTCGATCCTGAAAAAGTGAAAGCCATCCAAGAGATGTTGCCTCTGCGAAATGTCAAAGAACTCAGTTGCTTACAAGGACGAATATCCTACATCCATAGATTTATCGCTAACTTGTCTGGGAAATACCAGCCATTTCAAAGACTTATGAAGAAAGATGTCTTGTTCATTTAGGATGACACTTGTCAAGAAGCTTTTAATGAGATCAAGGGTTATCTCACAAAGCCGCCTATTCTGGCCACACTAGTATTAGGTAAATCGTTTCTAATCTATTTCAGGGTAATGGATCACTCTCTTAGAGAACTTCTTGTGTAGAAGAATGACAATAGTTATGAGCAAATCATGTATAACCTTAGCCAGACCATGATTGGTGCCGAACATCACTACAATCTAGTAGAAAAGGAATGTCTAGCATTGGGTCTAGCATTGCTCTTCACAATTCAAAAAATACAACACTACCTTATTAGCTAATCCATTCATGTCATTTTAAGAGTTAATCCTCTACAGACATTCTTGACGAAACCCGGATTGCTAAACTCTAGGTTAGCAAAATGGATAATACTACTTGTGGGCGTCAAAAATCACCTATAGATCATCATACATGATTCAAGATAGGGAGAAGGTAATAAACGTCATCACCTCAATGATAGAGGATCATACAAAATTAAAGATCAACCAAATGATGCATCAAGAAGCACATCATAGGAGTTTCAAAGTGTAAGACAAGCATTGGAAGCATAAAGGGAAATCATAGTTTCCGAGATAGTTACAACAGTCTTGGAAACAGTAAAGAAATGACAAGCTTCCGAGATAGTTACAATTGTCTCGGAAGCGCGAAGAGAGTCCAATGTTTCCGAGACACTTGCAACTATCTCGGAAACATGAGAAGAGCCAAAACATTTCTGAGACACTTGCAACTAAGGAAACACAAATAGCGGTTTTCTTGAGATTCGTGCGTGCCATGTGGCTCCATAACTACCAAAGAACGTATTTGAACATGGAGGAGTGGTTACAAACGAAATTCACACCAACAACTGCCAAAATAGTGGCATTTAAACATGGTAAAGACAGTTGCTAAAGGGGTAAAAAGGAAGGAAGCTTCCGAGATAGTTGTAACTATCTCGGATATGGAAAATTGACCATGCTTCCGAGACAGTTATAACTGTCTCAGAAACAGGAATTCTTCGACATAACTTTCTGACTTAGATGATTGTTCCTAAGGGCTACAAATACCCTCCTAGGACCATTATTAAGGGGATCCGAGCATAGAGAGCAGATAGAACAGAATACTTGAGCATTTTGGCGATTCCTTGAGATTTAAGCTTCGACTTAATCTTGAGAAGAGTATTTGTCTTACTTTGATAAGATATTCACTGATTTCATTCTTGTTTCTAAATGAAGGAAGAATACCCAAATCCTTCATAATTCGATCAGAATCTATGAATCAGTGGTCCACGAGCTAACGCACTCCCGTCACAGGCAAACTCCCAAAAAAGTAGAAATCGATAAACGATTCCTGTGTTATTTTCTAAAAAGTTGTAATTTTTCTTTTGTTGTGTAAAAGAAGTCTTATAAAAAGACTATTTCTTTTGAATTTTTTCTAATCGACTGAAGTAATAATGAATTCCATAATAAAATTAACTTTTAATAAAAACAAACTGGCGACCACAGTGGGAGCCAACGGTCTCGCTGCCGAGGTCGTAGTGTCGCAGCCGATCAAGATTGTGATCAACGAAGAGATCGAATATGAGTTCGATCAAGCAATATTTGAGGACTATTTGTCATCCTCATCCTCGAAATCTTCCTCACCTCATAAATACAGGAAGATTTCTTCTTCCAAGAAGGTTTTCCAATCTTCAACCCCGATGGAGATTACGGGTGAAGATTCTGCTCGCAATATTTCTGCTCTCAATGACCCTGCACCACTTAAGGAATTATTGAATCATGGCCCACCGGTACTGATGAAGATGGCTCGTTAGAGACAATGTCAGCGCTGTACTTGTCAATTGGCTAAGGTCTTAGAAAAAACCGACGGGGTTCGTTACTATACGGACCTAGAGTCGAGGAAGCATAAAGTGGTCTAGTTGCCTTAACAGCAAACCACTCATATTTCTGCACAACTCACGATAGAGGAATGGACACTCATCAAAAGGGCTTGTTCGACCCTCAAAGAATGCATACAAAAGCGTCGTGCAAACACTGCTCGTACCCGTGCCCTTCATCAACGAATGCAAGAAGGGAAGAAAGAAATGATGTCTGAAGAATCACCAAAGAATTGCAAAGTTTGGATTCCCAAAACCGAACACACACAAAAATTGGATCGAGGAGATTCACCCCTCAACCGTGGCAAGTTCTTTAACCTTGGTAGTCATAACTGCCACGGCATTTCTTCCAACCGTGGTAGTCTTCGCTCCCGCGGCACACCATTCGACCGCGACACTCACCCCTGCCACGGCTAGAAGCAAATTCATAAGATCATCCTTTCAGGCCCATCAACATCCACTCCTTATCCGTCTACTACAACTTTGTCTGTTTCATCACCAGTAAAGCCTTGGGTCACTCCTGACTTATTGAAATTTAAAGTCACAATGGCAGATCGCCTCGGTCCTTTGTCTGACGATCGAGGCAAAACCTCAATCAAAGAACACTCAGATCTGGCGAATAAGCCCTTAGTAGTTTCTTACACTGGGGGCCGTAAATATCCTCCTGTCAGAATAGAACAATCTAAAAAAGAGAAGATATCAATTCATTCTCGTTTAGGGCCTGTATAGACTCCATCCCCGCAAAGGGGTGAATTTAAACATACGACCTTGGATCACCCAGAGGCGACAACTAGTCGTCCTGTGCATGTCAACAAGGTTAAGAAGCAGGAGATAGGTTGCTCTAATCATAATAATGATGAGTTGTACTATCAGAGTAATAAATCATGGAAAAGAATTGCTCGAGAAGCGGAATCTCATTGCTCATGCTAGAGACTCATTAAGGTAGTATTATCGGAACGTGGTTTCTCCAAAGCTGAACTAACAAGAGTCTCCGTATTTCAAAGGCTTTCTTCTGAAATGTCAAAACCAAGAGTGAGACGTTTCAATAAAAAGAAATCTGCTGTCCCAAAAGATGAGCTTCCAGAGGTCACTATTAACATGACCGACAGGGGAAAGTGACATTCAGTCAACCCTGAGCCTGATTTCTCTCCGGGAGGGAGAGTTGAGCAGGGTCTCTCTCAAAGAATGTCACGACTCCAACGAAGAGCCAGTCGACGCCGAGATTATAGGAAAATGCATGAAAGGTTATCTTCAGACAAGGAACTATCAGATACTTATTCGGCAGTTGCCTCGGATAATACCGTATCTAGTATTGGACAAGTCAGGGAATCATTTGCAATTACACTAGATCAACTAGCTCAGATATTGCAAGAAGCGCTAGCTAAACAGCGCGAAGAAATCAGAGCTGAAATAAAAACTAAGATGGAGCTGACAATGCAACAGAAGAGAGATTTGCAAGCTCAACAACATCAACAACAGCTAGAGTCAAATCAAAAGACTGAATCCAGCAAGCGTGATGCTATACCAGTGTGTATAACTGAAGTTGATAGTGACCATGAGGTGGATGAAACCATCTTTGCTGATCCTCCTCCTAATAAGGACAATTCGGAGAGCGGCCCGGTTAAGTTGACTACTCAACTTCCTCAAATCTACTTGAAGAAGAATACAGAAGAAGATAAGAAAACAAGACAATTCGGAGAGCCAAATCAATGCTCTGATGACAGCCCATAAAGTGAAGAAAACGGGCATCCCATACCCGTACCCAGGGGAGTGGGATCTGATTCCTTATCCCCCAAAATTTAGTTTGATTAACTTTACTCCTTTTGATGGCAGGGGTTCACCTACACAACTTCTAATCTATTTCAAATCTCATCTTGGTGCGATCTCCGGAAATGAAGCTTTGATGGTACGGTCATTTTGTAGGGACCCTTCGTGGACCCGCCTTCGATTGGTACCGTCGTCTTAAGACGGGGAGTATCACCAGCTGGGATGATATGGAAGGATTATTCCTCACCAATTTCTTTAACGATGACACTGAGGTCTCCATTGGCACCTTGCTAGATGAGAAGCAGAAAGACGGGGAGTCAGTTGATGTCTTTGTCAAACGATTCTGTAATAAGGCGATGAATTGTAGAGATCCACTCATAGAAGAGTTCATCCTTCAGACATGTCATAATAACTTATCTTTAGATGTGCTAGAAGTCATGGGGGTTGTGCCTTCTAAAACATGAAAAGAATTGAAGGTACGAGGCGAACAGGCCGAGCGTTTTCTCAAGAGAAAGAAGTTGGAGAGGGGTCAACCACCAGCTAATCCTCAAAAACAAAATTTTAACCCTCGAGGCAAAGGGAGAGGGTCCGTAGCCACTGTTGATGCTCATCAAACATCACAATAGTCGCAACAACAACCACCGCAATAGTCATCTTTCTAGTTGGCACCACATCAGAATCAACAGCCCCCAAGGTAGCCTTAGACTTCGGAACCCAGATTCCCGAAAGAGTATTCTTTCAAAGACGATGAGGTTCTGGTCATCTTCAAGTATCTATTGGATAACAATAAGATCAAACTTCCACCAGTCACGAACCAAGAAGCAGCAAAGAAGATTAACGATCCAAAATATTGTGCATACCACAGAAGGGTCCACCATCCCACCAAGGCGTGTTATATCTTAAAAGACAAAATATAAACCTTGATAGATGTTGGTATCGTGACTCCGAAACCAAAAGAAAAGAAAGTAGGTGCAAATACGGTATCTATTAGCTTTGGCTCAGTTCCTTTATCCTAGTTCCAACCCGAACCGGTATCAAAGTAAAAATGCAAACTATCAACGATAACCCTCATGGACAGCACCAAAACGGACTTGTATCACATACAACTCCAAATGGAAAAATCCTCTGGGTTCATCCTGATTTACTTGAAGATGAACAATCTACGACATCTGGGTCAAAGAAGAAATTGAAAGGCAAGGGAAAAGAGAAGTCATGTTACGAAGCCTCGGTAATTCCCGAAGAGAATGATGAAAAGATCCCAACTCTATTGCTTTCTAAAGAGGAGCAGGAATCTTTCGTTACTAGGAGCGGAAATGAATACTGGTTTAATTACCCAAGCGCATCTGAGCAATTAGCTGAGCAGGGGGTGGTAAAAGCTATACCTTCCAAAACCTTGACGGAGCTGGGAGTGGTTACAACTCCACCCGTAGCAACCGAAAAATCTCAAAAATCATCTAAACAAAAAGAGAAAGAACCTCAACACAAGGACGTTCAAATTCTGAAGCAGTCTCGTTTTAGTCGACCGATTGGGAGGGATAAACCGAAAAGTTCAAATTCCCAAAACCACTTTGACATCATGACTCAGTTAGCTAATATCCCCGCAAGGATCACGCTATACGAGTTGTTGCGCCTTTCAAAGGATACTATGGAAGCTTTACAAGAAGCCTTAGCTGATTTTGATGTATTCCTTACTCAAATTAAGACAGCCCCTGAAGAGCCAGAGTCTTCGGTTCAGCATTGCAACCTAGCAGCCACAAAATTCCCTTGCATTGTTTTCACCAAAGAAAATATGCAAGTGAAGAATTCAAAGCATGATAGACCTCTATATTTCACCAGATATATTTTCTCAAACATCGTCAATCGGATTCAGGTCGATCTGTGTTCCGCTGTCAGCATCATGCCACTCGGGTTGATGTACCACCTTGGAATTCCCGCTAATAAGCTAGCCCCTACATGAACCGTTATCTACGGATTCAATACTAGTGGGTCAAGACCATTGGGAAAAATCTGGGTGAAGTGTCAACTTGGAGACTTGAAGTCGGAAGTCGCTTGTTACGTGATCGACACAAAACTTCCTATAATTTATTATTAGGTCGCTCATGGATCCACAATAATCTTATAGTTCCCTCCACCCTCCATCAGTATCTGAAATATGTCGACACTAATGATAAGATCAAGACGATGATCACGGATAAGCAACCATTTAAGGGGTTAAAAATTTTATTTTACTGACTCCCTTCTTTATGGTGCCGAGTCCGATACTGAACCATCGGCCCATGGTACGAACAGCGGAGAAGAAGCTGATACCGAAGCTGGGCTTGATTATAGCAGAGGTCCTGTGCTCAATGACATTGAACCTCTTGTAATCGATCATGACGGTAGTAAATCGTCGGATGAAAGTTGTAACTGGTAACTTGCCGATGAAATAATAAATTATGATTTAGAGTACTCGTCTTGTCTTGATAATATATTGCGAAAATTGTATGATAGTCCAGACTTACACATGCCACTTCGTTCGTCATGCATGATGATAAAATACGTCCAAGATTCATTCGAAACGACTGTAATCCTACCTACAAAGATAGGGGGTGAAAAAGAAATAGTCTTTGAAAAAGGGGAACCATCCCCAACCCCTGATCTTTTCTTGGACACCAATTTAGATGATGAAGGACCCCGACAACATTTCTCTTGGTATAGTTCACAAGCAAATGACTACATGAGGAAACAAGGATATGACCTTACACTCGGTGGAGGTCTCTGTTTTGGTCAAGGTGCCAGGGTTCCACCCCGTCCTACCTATGTACTGAAAGGGAGACTTGATAATTATTACAACCATAGAAGGGGTCTCGGTTATGTTTCATCATCTGATGATGAATGTTGTTGGCAAATCATTAATTAGCTAACAATTAAGAATGGGTATTCATCCGATTCTTCAAGTTAGGATTCTGACACTAGCATCAGAGAGATGTTCAAATGGTTAATGTCGATCATGGCCACGGTTGATCCTTCCACAATAGAAGAAGACGATCAGTTATCTACATTGGAAGATCCTTGGATACATTAAATGAATATTCAATATGGTGATCGATTCGAACAAAGGGAACCCCCTACTGAGGAAAAAATTGCACAAATTAATATGAGTGATGAGATTAATCCAAAACCTATATTATCAGCGATAGTCTTCCACCAGATGAGAAGGAAGAGTTGATCGACCTTATCAGAGAGTATATCGATATTTTCGCTTGGAATTACGAAGATATGCTGGGATTAGACTCAAATGTAGCAATGCACAACCTTAATATTAAACCGGATGTCAAACCCGTCAAACAACAACAAGCATGGTTTCGTCCGCAAATTATGGAGGCGATAGAAGC
Organism: Asparagus kiusianus; assembly: GCA_022839385.1. Taxonomy (NCBI): domain Eukaryota; kingdom Viridiplantae; phylum Streptophyta; class Magnoliopsida; order Asparagales; family Asparagaceae; genus Asparagus; species Asparagus kiusianus. Next base: position 99,039 of record BQKN01000822.1, read on the forward strand.
TGAAGTCAAAATATTGATTGATTCAGGCTTCGTTAGAGAAGAACAACACCCTGATTGGTTGGCCAATATTGTTCTAATCCTTAAAAAGAACTAAAAAATCAGGATCTGTATTGACTCTAGAGATCTGAATACCGCCGTCCTAAAGATGACTTCCCTCTACCAATTACAAATGTCATTATTGACAATACATGCAGGTTTGAGAGAATGTCATTTATGGATGGATTTTCTGGATATAATCAAATCAAGATGCACCTAGATGATGAAAAGCATACTGCATTCAGAACACCTCTTGGTGTCTTCTGTTATACCGTTATTCTTTTTGGTTTGAAGAACGCCGGTGTCACATATCAATGAGCAATGACGAAGATCTTCTAGGAACACCTCCGGAAGACTGTTGAATACTATGTTAATGATTTGGTGGTTAAGAGCTGCAACAAAAACAATCACATTAATGACTTAAAAACGGTGTTTGATCTTATGAGGAGTCATCAATTAAAAATGAATCCGACTAAATCCTTCCTTAGAATGTGCATCTGTAAGTTTCTTGGATTCGTCGTCACTACAAAAGGTATTCATATCGTTCTTTATAAGGTGAAGGTGATACATGAATTGCAACCCCCGAGAAATATTAAAGAACTCAGAGGGCTGCAAGGTCGATTAGCATATATCCGTCGGTTCATATCGAACCTCTCCGGAAAGTGTTAGCCGTTCTCTAAAAAAACTCGCAAAGAAAGGTGTATTATTCATCTAGGATGAAGTCTGTCAAAAAACATTCGAGGATATCAAAACTTATCTAGCGAATCCGCCTATTCTCGTTGCACCAAAATTGGGCAGACTATTTTTTATTTATGTCAAAGCGACGAGCCATTCGTTAAGTGCATTGCTTGCACAAGACGATGATAACGATCATGAACAAGCTGTGTATTATCTAAGTCGTACACTGGTAGGAGCTGAGTCTTGCTATCCGATGATCGAGAAAGAATGCCTTGCCTTGGTATTCGCGATCCAAAAAATGCGATATTATTTAGTTGGACAGACAATCTATGTCATTTCCAACGTAAACCCAATTCGGGTATTCATGACCCAACCAGCCTCTATGAATTGGCGTTTAGCCAGGTGGGCCCTACTCTTATCCTAATATGATCAGTATTTTAAACAGCAAAAATCAGTTAATGGACAAGCTATTTGCGATCTTTTGGCGGTAAACCCTACAAAAGTTACAGCTGAGTTATATGATGATCTGCCGGATGAAACTCACGAAGTTAACACCACATCACACTAACAAGTGTGGCAATTATACTTTAATGGGGCTTCCAAAGGACCTAACGTAACGAGTACACTCGGATGTTCTAAAATCTCTTCTGGAGTGGGGGTCGTTTTAGTTTCCCCGGAGAAGCACGTATTGCCCAGAGCATATTCATTGACTAAACCATGCTCTAATAATGTGGCTGAGTATAATGCGCTACTCATCGGAATCAGTTTTGCTAAAGAGCTAGGGGTTGAGTATCTCGAAGCTTTTGGTGATTCTCAAATGATAGTTAAACAAGTTCAAGGGGAGTATAAGGTCCGAAATCAGGATTTAATACCATACCATAAGGTGGCCGTGGAGATGGCAGAATTGTTTGAAGGATTCTTCATTGAGTACATTGCGCGTTTACAGAACGCATACACAGATAAGCTGGCAGCATTAGCAGTGTCCCTGGTGCAGCCTCTCGAAACGGAATAGTTCGTCACAGTGAAAACTCATCAGCTTTTCTTACCATTCTATGATGTAGATGACAGAGAAGAGGATGCTAGAGAAGTGTATTCAACTCAAGCTGAGTTTGAACCACGAGATTGGCATTTCCCTATCATCGATTACGTCCTACACGGGATTTTACCAGAAGATGTGAAAGAAAGAGATTCGATCCGACGGAGAGCACCGGGGTTCTACTATAACACGGAGAGTCGAACGCTATATCACAGGGGGTACGATGGTTTATTACTATGTTGCTTATCGACTAAAGAAGCGGAAGAGGTCCTTAAAGAAACACACGAAGGGGTTTGTAGAGCGCACCAGCCCGGCCCTAAACTTTACGACAGCATCAGAAGAATGGGATATTTATGGCCCACCATGATAAATGACGCAGTTACGTATGCCCGAAAGTGTCATGCGTGTCAAATACATGCGAATCACATGCACCAACCTCCAAAACCTCTGCACCCTTCGGCTACATCATGGCCTTTTGAGACTTAGGGAATGGACGTTGTTGGTCCTATAAACCCTCCGTCGGTCAGAGGTGACCGATTCATCCTGGCAATTACTAATTACTTCTCTAAATGGGCTGATGTGATTCCACTTAGAGAAGTTAAGACAAGAAACATCATTACGTTCATCAAACACCATATTATCTACCGGTATGGTGTCCCAAGATGAATCATACATGACGGTCCCCAATTTGTCAGCAATGCCTTCATCAAATTTTTCGAGAAATTCAAAATTCAGGACCTCTTATCGACGGCTTATAATCCCACAGCAAACGGATTGACTTAAGCTTTCAATAAGACTATCATAAAACTTTTGTCGAAACTCATGAAAATCAACAAACGAGATTGGAATAATAAACTCGGTGAAGCTCTATGGGCCTATCGCACCATAGTTCGCATGCCTACCGGAGCGATCCCATACTCTTTGGTATACGAGTGTGAAGCCGTCCTTCTATTAGAAATTCAAATTCCGTCTCTTCGAATTACTCTCGTAACCCAGATGACGACCGAAGACCAACATCAGAAGCGTCTCGAAGAACTCGAAATGCTCGATAAGAAGCGCTTCGAAGCTCAGCAGCATATTGAATTCTACCAAGCCAGAATTTCTCGAGCTTTTAATAAAAAAGTTCGACAACAGAGTTTTGAAGAGGGAGATTCAGTATTAACCGAACGACGGCCCATGATCCTTAATTCTAAGAAGAAAAGCAAGTTTGAACCCAAATGGGAAGGACCGTTTGTAATGAAACAGTCTATTCGAATGGTGCATATCGCTTGATCACTCAAGATGGCAATAAACTTATGATGCCGATAAATGGGAAGTTCCTGAAGAAATACTACCCTTAGTATGTTCAGGATAACCTATTTAGAACGGGAAGTTCCTAGAGAGTACTATAAAGGGTATTTTTAAGGATAACCCGAAATCAGTCAGTTATTCTAAATAGAAACTGATCATTTGATTAATTTGATCTTAATTATTATGAGAATGATTAAGACTCTTTCATTGTGGTTATCTGATTATTTCCAATATAATTAAGAACCTTCCACTATGAGTATTTTGTTGAAATGAGATTCAACGATAAAGTACAGTTGGTCTTTCCTCAAAAAACCCTTACAGTGTGATTGCGGAAGGTTCGATGATTCACAACCCCGCACCACAAAATTCTATCACCGATCAGATTAATTGACGGTGGATTCACCAAAATCCATTATGGATTAAAATTCTTCAAACTCTCATTGTATCTAATCTTGAACATTCCCAATGTTGGAATTATGATACAGTATCCAAAGAGTCCAATTTACTGGTCCATATCAACCACCAAATCTTTTTAGGTCAAATTCTTGTGTTTAACACCAAAAATTCCCACGGAATGATGTGTACGAGTCAACATTCCCATTGTTATTTGTACCCCGCTTCCATTTGTTATTTGGTCAGACCTTCCTACAGTTAGGGCCAAAGCCAAAATCCCCTCTCAATTTCTTTCATGAACGAGAGGCTCACTCTCAAAACTATGATTCCTTTTTGATAAACGAAAGGGCGTCGATTCCATTTGGTCAAACCTTACTACAGTTAGGACCAAAACCAAATTTCCTCTCGATTCATTCCACGAACGAGAGGTCCAATTGAGTAATCAAACCTTATGACAGTTAGGATAATTCAAACCCATCTAGATTCTCTAAGTGGAGATCACACTTTGAGTTTCCTCTGCATCAGAAGATAGAATATCAAAATCTTCTTCTCCGATTTTGGGTTCATCTCTACCAACAAACAAGAGACCAGGAGATAGAATATAAAATTCTTCCTCTCCGATTTTAGGTTCATCTCTACCAACAAACAAGAGACTAGGAGATAGAATATAAAATTCTTTCTCTCCGATTTTGGGTTCATCTCTATCAACAAACAAGAGACTAGGAGATAGAATATAAAATTCTTCCTCTCCGATTTTTGAGTTTATCTCTATCAACAAACAAGAGACCGAGAGATAGAATATAAAATTCTCTCTCTGATTTTTGGTTTATTTTTCTACTAAGAGAATGTAACCTACTTGTATTTTAAAACCCATGTCGTTCACGCATGGGGGATGTTATCTCGATCCCTTATTAGAGATAAGCTTACATATAACACATGTAGCCTACATATTCAACATTGTACTTTAAAGTCTAAAAGGGTTTAATTCTTTTAGCCTAATGTTATATGTAAAACGGACTTATATAATTTACATACTAGCCCGACTCAAACGGTAGTCGGTAAAGGAATATCAAATCCGTTGATGGCTGAGGATTTGCCAAAAATCCTATAAGTATTATGGTTATTTATTCTAAAAAAAAGAATGAGTAATCATAATAAAATTTCAATAAGCAAAAATAGAGTTCACTATATTCATTAAAAGTATTTAAACAAAATTATAGGTTCTCAAATTACAACAGCTTATAATGACGGATTTGATCCTCAAGTTTGGAGAGCTCTGTCACATAAGTCTGTTCAAGCTCAGATACCAAGTTAGCTTTAAAGCTTTCTTCGTCAACCCTTTGAAGCCTGGCGATCTCTTGTTCTTTTTCGGTGAGCATCTTGTCTTGAAGATTCAGCTATTGAAACATGCTCGCCTCAACTTGAGTTACCTTCGCCAGATCGGATTCTAAAATCTCTTGAGCGTCCTCGGCCTTCGCAAGTTGTTCTTTTAAGCGGGCTATCTCGGCTCGACCTGGCTCTAAGTCCCGATGCAGGTCAACTTTGGCTTGTGTTTTCTTGGCGACGCTCACCCTAAGTTGGCAAATGCAGGCCGTTAACTTTTGAAGCTCAGATTCGGCTGACTTTTGAGAATCACGCTATGCTTGTAATCTAGAGTCCATTTGAGAAGCGATATAAGATGGCGCTCCTTTGGTATGGAGATCCTTCAAAAGTTTAGCATGTTGCTTAAGGTCAGCCAAGTAGACGTCAATTGAATCAGCCAATTCATTATATCCTTCTTCTCTGATCCCTAATGTATAGCGGTCAAGAGATCTCTTAAAATTCTCAAAAGGGTACCCTTTGAGGATAATTCGATCGACCACAGCGTTCAAGAAGGAAATGAAACCTTGAAGCTCAGAGCAAATGACGGCTTTATCCGGGTCTTCGTCTGCTAGTAATGCTTGGATAGACTCAGATAATGATAAAGAAGGCGTTGTAATAAGAGGAAAAGAAATAAACACTTGAAAGAATACTAGACTTCATATTCAAAAAAACCTTTAAATTCAAGAACAATGGTAAACTGAAACATACCCCGTCTGATAGGAGAGCCTTCAGCATGGCTTTCTTGCTCCAAGAATGTTAATTCAACTTTTTGAGTGACTGGGGTTGTCTCAGGAATAGCAGCCATCGACGTACCCGTTACATCAGCAGATAGAGCAGCTAGGACCTTCGTCAGCCTCGGATCTAAACAGAAACACAATGGGTATGCTGGAATATTAATCAAAGGTTTAAAATAAGCAAGTGCTAAAACTCACCAACTCTAGATGCGACAGCTATTGACGTACCAACTTCTTCGGTTGGTCTCGCTTTTTTTGCAACTGGACTAATTTGGGGGGTAGCAGCAACTTCTATCATCATGGGGTCTACAGGAGTAAGAGGTTGAGATTCAGGAATTTATGATTGAATCTCGGCTTCAGTTCCTAGCAACGATAAGAAGTCACAACCCTCAAGTTGATCAGCTGTTCTAGCAGTTATGGCAGTATCAGTTTCAACAGCTAGTCCTATAATGTAAACACTTATATGATTATCCAAAGTTGAATGACAAAGATGCAATAGATGTTATAGAATCAAATTCTTACTTTTAGAAGAACCTGCTTCAGTTGGACTAACTCCAATGGATGATCCTGTAGCCGCACTAGGAGTTTTCCCTAATAGTAAATCAGAGATATACTGATGGTCATCTTCTGAAAGATTAAGATCGAGGTTGTGCTTGTTTAGATCCTCGACATCAGCAGAATGAGTGGTCTCTCTTTCGACCGGTTCATTCGTAATGACATCTACAGGGTAGACTGAATCATGAATACAGACATACGCATATAGTTCTATACCAAACGGAAATTAACCTTACCTTCAATGGTCGCGGTTGGTTCGACAACTCTCCTACTTGCACCCGCTTCCGTTAATTTCACTAAAAGGAGATAAAGTGTACAAGTCATTATAAGAGGTATGCATTCCGACTCATTCATCTCTCGGAATTGCCCTCCGAATGGAGAAAGACCTGTACCTGTGCTTTGAGCAGGTAGATTAACATCAATAGAAGTTGGAGCATTAGCTGGTTCGTCATCCATCGCATCGTGCATTTGTTGAACGAAACTAGACTCCTCAGTTTCCATAATATTGGGATAAGCTGTGTCAATCGGAATTTCTCCTTCTTTTTGACTCCCTATAAAAATCAAGTACAAGATAAGTTCAAGTAGTTAAAAATATGAGAACAACAAAATGGAAACAAGAATGAGCTATTACCTGGCTCGCTAGAAGGAGCAGACTGAGTGGATTGCGCTTCTAAAGCAGATAGTGAAGTGCGCTGTCGATGTACAATTTTCTTGCTTCTCTTGGATGGACATGCTTCTCCAGAAGCTCTAGGTCTCTCATGATGGTGCTTAGTGCGTAATTCGGCTCCTGGAAAATTTTGAGTCTGAGCTAAAGGTTGAGGTCTCTACCTCTGAACAAGAGGCGTTGTATCCACTTCCTCTTCCTCTCCACTGAGGACCTCCACTGTCATCCGATTGGGATAGGTTAGAATGACCCTCTCTCTTTTTCTTTTTGGAGCGTCTAGTGGTTGAGACGAAGTAGCGTGTCGGGTTCTTTGAGCGATAGAAGGGTTTACATATCCTCTCTCGAAAAACGAGGAGGGGAGACCAACTTCCTTTCTCGCTTCACCAATATCAAACTCGGCATCCTTACCCTCATCTTCAGCCCGAGTATCATCAGCACCTTCTTCTTCAGAGGTCTCTGGTTCATCAGTCTGAAGTTCCTCCTCGCTGTCATCAAAATGGACTGGTTGCTTGCCTCTTCTTGAAGTTTCGACATGCTCTTTTCCTTTTCAAGAAAGCATAGTTTCGTGGACAACCTCTGTAGCACGTCGAGATGCAGCCTCTGCTTCTAATTCGGATATCTTCTTTTTCTTAGTAGGAGTGCTGGCAGCTATCAGCCATTTACAATATAGCAAAGTCATTAAAAGAGGAGGAGTCGATAACGGAAGATCAAACTAAGCACCTGTACATCCAGCTATGCTCCAAAACCAAGCTCTTGCTCCGTCAATCAAACCCCCGCAAACTCGAAGACATCTGTTCGGATTCCCAACATAAAGCTGGTCATATCCAAACTGACGACCGAATCTGCAAGGCGAATATAGCTCAATACTGTAGACATCCTTCACTCTGAAAACCAAGTAACCAGGGCGGATGTTCATCAACCACCTGAAGCACCCAACATCCAATACAGACCTGTCTGGCCTTGTCTTTTCTATATCCAATAAGGTGTCATTGTAAGTACCGGAAAATTGAGGAAAACACGGGAAAAATTCCCAACACTTATGATTTCTGAATTGTTGGGACACTTCATTCCAGGGTTTCACCACCCACTTGCATTCCTCTAAGATTTGTAGTAAAGGGAGGCTTGGATTAACGTATTCTAGAGCCCACATCAGATCTGGGCGGTGAAGAACTAACCAAGTCATTAAATAAGTGTATGACAGTTCCATTTTAGGAATCGGAATCTCTACAGAAGGATGCCCTCCCTCTTGTGTAAATAAGGTAGCTAAGTGACGAAGCCCACTATGAATATCAGCTATCATAGCTAGAAGAAGAGACAACTTGCGGCCTGTAGCTAGCTGAACTGTGGGATATAAACCTCGACAGGCATTGCATCAGAACGTTGGTGAGGTACCACACACTTCTTTAACAAAATAGCTAAATACCCGGCTAAGAGAGTTGTCGATTTAATCTGTGTACCGACCTGCTATAAAAATGATCTAAATCTGGTGCCATGAGGAAACCCGTCTTCCAAATAAGAGGTATACATTTGAGCATTCGTTTTCTCCAATAATCCATTAATTTCTGACGTGGATAAGGGAGGCAACTCATACACTATTTTGTCATAAAATTTCTCAAGATTCTTGAATAAGTAGTCAGCAAATTGTTTCAAGCTAAGCTGCAGAGATTTCTTCTTGGCCTTAGTCTCCATCATCGCTATGGTGGTGTAATAATGACAGGTTAATTCCCATAAAGTATCATAACTTATTCTAAACCTCTCCTTCATCCTATTCAGCTGACCAACTGTTGGAAAGAATTCTTGATAGGGTACGTCACACATAGGTAATCTAGAAACTTTCATCATCTCATGAAGAGGGAGTCCTAATTCTCCATTCTTGGTCAAGAAGGTATTGGTATCAGGGTTATAAATCTCAAGCAGAGCAAAGAAGTGGTCAACATTAATTTGCAGACCATACATACTAGCTCTAATTGGGATATATAATCCACTTTCATTCAGCTCATGCTCCCAACATATCAATACATAGCTGGTCAGTCTTGTCCACCACTTATCTCCAGTATAATGGACCCAGCCGTAGCATCTGAACTTCTGGATAGGGAGTTCTCTGCCTAATCTTGCTAGACGATTCTTTACGATGTTAGCCTTAGCCAATGTCTCATTCTGAGTGACATTATCTTGACCCAAAACACCTAGGTGGAGTCTTTGCACCGGGTTCTTGTTACTCGACCCTGGAGTTGTTGCATCTCTCCCAAAAAAACCATAGTGAATAGCTCATGATCCTCAGTCAGCCTCCAAGTTATTTCACGACCTACGGCTAAATTCCTAAACCGTAAAAGAGAATGTTGGCAAGGAAACGAGGGTAAATACCGGAAGTTCGAACCACACTCATTCAGCCACTGTGCGGACGGACAAGAAAGGGCTCTGGGATCCTTCACCGAATCACCGAAAAGATATTGTGGCTTCTTCAATGGTTGCGCCGAAACATGATCCAACGTCAAAGGAGCACTAAAATTAACAGACGTAAAGTACGACAGTCTCCTTGTTGTACCAGCCTATGGACGTCTTCTGGACAGTCCATAGAAAATTGAGGTGCCCCTTCAATTAAAGGAATTCCCTTGTAACGAGAGTGCGCAGCACTACTCTGACCGATGACTTCTTCATCTGAGAAAATTATAGACGGAAAATGGACTAAAGAGGAAAATAGATAATTGGAATCTAATTTGAAAAGGACACTCTAAAGCTAAACAAGGGGTAGTACTCGTCTCATGAATTCGCGATGTAGAGTCACCACCTTATAGGTAGGCGAAACGATTTCAATTGGTACACACATGAAAGGCAATATACATCACCGTGTACGAATACTACAACAATATATACAACCTTTAGTGCGAAAAAATATAAAATCATCCCTACTGCTTTTAGATACGTTTTGTCCAAGCAAAACAGCATCTTTTAGCATCAATCCTCTCAAAGGAGGATACCGGCTCTTCCCGAATGCCTCTCAAAGGATGGCAAACGAGGACCCACATGCAGAATTCACAAAATATTAAGTTTGAATAAACAAAAAGGCAAGGAAAGATACCTCCATAAGAAGCAACACTGGGATCGATTCTCTCGGTAGCAAGAGAGGTGGATCTAGTCCTCGGGATGCGAGACCTCTTCGGCGACATGATAAAAACCTGATTTTTATCAAGAAATCCTACAAAAAGGTTAGGGTTTTGAGTTTAAAACCTATAAAATCATGGAAAAACAAACCCAAGTGCAACCATGAGTTCAGATTTTTACCTGAAATCAATAACTCGATAGGAAACAATGCTCGATGAAGATCAACCGAAGAAGAAAGACTCAGATGAGAAAAAGAACCAAAACCCTATAATCCCTTGTGATGAAACTCAACCAAATCCAAATAAAAGAGAAGAAAAGGGGTTTAAAGACTCTGGGGAGAAGATTTGAAGAGGTTTTGAATGCAAAGAGGCAGCCAAAATATGAAGAAAACAACCCAAGTATCGGGTTTTAAACCACTCAGTCCCGACCGTCTCGCACTTCCGAGACAGTTACAACTATCTCGGAAGAAGGAAAAACACCTACGTTTCCGAGACAGTTGTAACTGTCTCGGAAGAAGGAAGAAACTCTACGTTTCCGAGACAGTTGTAACTGTCTAGGAAGAAGGAGAAACCCTCACGTTTCCGAGACAGTTACGACTGTCTTGGAAGAAGGGATGATTCAACAAGTAATCAATGGTGTATGTGAAGCATTCTCGACCCATTTTTAGCACATTTAAATACTCCGATGAGTATATGAGTATAAACTGCATCTCCTTGAACCTCCCAACGGGTACACGAGGTTAAACTAATTCCCGAAAACTCCAAAGAGTACACGAGTATAAACTAATTCTCCATGCTCCAACGCCTTAAGAGTCTAAACTATGTAAGCTCCAATTAACATATGAGTATAAACTATGTTTCTATTGCAATGAAGGTCGACGCTAATCAAAAAGTCGATAACTTTGTCAAGCTGAAGAAGGATCCATGGGAGTTCATGCATACTTCAGAAATAAGATGAATAATTCATTGTCAATTCAATGGCACGAGCCAACTCGAAAATCAACACACCGGCTTCAGTTTAAGATTTCGACAACGGTCAGCTAATAAACACAGCACCAGAAATTTCGGTTATTCGACAATAATTGAATAAACTAAAATATTGAGAAATCCATGAAGCGCATCATATCCAAAGTATTTCAGGATCCTCTATAAAAGATTGAGCCAGAAATACTTTGGAGGGGATATCTGTGGGTGTCAAAAATCGCCTATAGATCATCGTACATGATTCAAGACAGGGAGAAGGCGATAAACGTCATCACCTTAATGATAGAGGATCATACAAAATTAAAGATCAACCAAATGGTGCATCAAGAAGCACATCATAGGAGTTTCAAAGTGTAAGACAAGCATTGGAAGCATAAAGGAAAATCATAGTTTCCGAGACAGTTACAACAGTCTCGGAAACAGTGAAGAAATGACAAACTTCCTAGACAGTTACAACTGTCTCGGAAGCGCGAAGAGAGTCTAATGTTTCCGAGACACTTGCAACTATCTCAGAAACATGAGATGAGCCAAAACGTTTTCAAGACACTTACAACTATCTCAGAAACTAAGGAAACACAGATAGCGGTTTTCTCGAGATTCGTGCGTGCTACGTGGCTCCATAACTACCAAAGAACGTGTTTGAACGTGGAGGAGTTGTTACAAACGAAATTCACACCAACAACTACCAAAATAGTGGCATTTAAATGTGGTAAAGACAGTTGCAAAAGGGGTAAAAAGGAAGGAAGCTTCCGAGACAGTTATAATTGTCTCGGAAATGGAAAATTGACCATGCTTCCGAGACAGTTATAACTATCTTGGAAATTAGAATTCTTCGACAAAACTTTCTGACTTAGATTATTGTTCCTAAGGGCTATAATTATCCTCCTAGGACCATTATTGAGGGGATCCGAGCATAGAGAGTAGATAGAGAAGAATACTTGAGCTTTTTGGCGATTCCTTGAGATTTAAGCTTCGATTTAAGCTTCGATTTAATCTTGAGAAGAGTGTTTGTCTTACTTCGATAAGATATTCACTGATTTCATTCTTGTTTCTAAACGAAGGAAGAATACCCAAAGCCTTTACAATTCGATCAGAATTTGTGAATCGGTGGTCCACAAGCTAACGCACTCCCGGCACAGGCAAAGTCCCACAAAAGCAGAAATCGATAAACGATTCCTGTGTTATTTTCTAAAAGTTGTCATTTTCCTTTTGTTGTGTAAAAGAAGTCTTATAAAAAGGCTATTTCTTTTGAATTTATTATAATCGACTGAAGATATAATGAATTCCATAATGAAATCAACTTTTGATGAAAACACTACTTTCGCAATACGACATGATATTCATACCATACAAAGTAGCTAAAGGTCAAGTAATAGCTGACTTTTTAGCAGAATACCCCATCTCCGTATCTTCTAAACTTTGCGAAGATATTCCAGATGAAATCTTAGAGTTAAATGCTACCTTAGACCACCAAATATGGTGACTTACCTTGATGGTGCATTAAGCCATGACCACAAAGGAGCAATTATTACAGAAGTGGGGATATTGCTGATCGATCCCCAAGAACATGTCCTTCCTCAGACATACTCATTGACCGAGCCATGCTCCAATAATGTGGATGAATATAATGCCCTTGTAATCTGCTTGCAACTTGCTCAAGACATGGGTATCAAATACCTTGAAGCATACGGTGATTCTAAATTGATCATTAATCGGATCAAAGAAGAATATGAGGTCCGCCATAACGACCTTATACCCTACCATGATGTAGCAATGAAGCTGGCTTATTCATTTGAAGGTTTCTACATCAATTATATAGCCGACCTCAAAAATACATATGCAGATATTTTGGCATCCCATGTTGCCACTCTTGCCTTAACGCCCAAATCTACTAGGTGCGCCATAATAGCTAGCCATCAAATATGCTTTCAGAGTAAATTCTGGAAGCTAACAAAGTGCATGTCTTGTCAACACACTTTGAAGCTAATGATTGACGCTTCTCAATCATTGATTATATCTTGCATGAAATTTTACCTAATAGCCTAAAGCAAGCAATTTCTATTCAAAGAAGAGATCCACACTTCTTCTACGATTTTTCTATGCAAACATTGTATCATTGATAATTTGATAGCATTCTGCTCTAATGCTTATCACCATGTGAAGCTTAAGAAGCACTAAAGAAAGCTTAAACGATACGTGTGGAGCTAATCAATAAGGTCCTAAACTTCAAAACCGACTTCGTCATCTGGGTTATTACTTGCTGATAATGATAGAAGATGTGATAGTATATGCTAAATGATGTCATGCATGCTAAGTCTATGTCGTTTTTCTACACCAACCTCCAGAAAAATTACATCCGATTGCCGCTTCATGGCTATTTAAAACATAGGGTATGTACACCATCGATCCAATCAACCCACTGTCCAAAGGTCATCGCTTTGTTCTAGCAATTGCGAACTATTCTCCAAATGGGCTAAAGTTGTTCTGACCAGAGAAGTCAAGACATCTCAAGTAATCAAATTCTTGAGACATTACATGAGTGACCGATTTGGCATCCTCAGACACATAGTCCATGATAACGGTCTGTAATTATCAGTCGACCATTCTTTAAAATTTGTAACAAGTTCAGAATTCAAGATTTGGCTTCTATGCTATACAACCTAGCTACTAATGGTCTCGCTAAAGCTTTTAATAAAACCATCATTAAACTTCTGAAGAAGTTTGTCTCCTCCAACAAACGAGATTGGAATGAGAAACTCAGAGAGTGTTTATGGTCTTATTGAATAATAGTTCACACTCCCACTGGCTCCATGATTTTTTTATTGGTCTACAGATGTGAAGTTGTGATCTCTTTGGAAATTCAGATGCCGTCATTGAGAATTGCCCGATGCCGAGAAGGTGATAATTGAGGAACATCATTAAAAGCGTCTCTAAGAACTTAAAGCGCTAGATAAGTTGAGACTCTAAGCACACTAACAAATCGAGATCTACCAGTCAAGGATTTCGAGAACCTTCAATAGGAGAGTCAAAGAACGATCCATCAAAAAAGGCGACTTAGTATTTTCTATACGATGACCCATGGTCATGACGCACAAGACTAAAGGGAATTCCAACCAAAATAGGAAGGCACGTTTATAGTAAAGACAATCTACTCAAATGGAGCATACCCCTAATGGACCAAAATGGCAATAGGCTAATAATGCCAATCAATGGGAAGTTTCTCAAGAAATATTACTCTTGATTCTGGCTCATATTATCTCCCCACAGAGATTCTGGTCATGTTCAAGTTTCCACTTCTGACAACAAATATTGATCATCTTGATCTAAAGAAAACAATTAAAATCTCTAACGAGTTATCAAATTAACATTACATCTCTGCTTGACTCTAAATATTTTATCACCACCATGTTAACAATACACCTTTGAATGGTTTTCATTCTAATGGTCCAATTGGTTAACGTTACACCTCTATCGAACCATTTTGTCGACCGATTAACATTATAACTCAGTCAGCTTAAATTTTTGGATTCAATAGATTAACATTACACCTCTGTCAATCCACTTTTGCCAAAAAATTTTAATTAATTAACATTACACTTCCATCGATTTTTTACTATTAAGTTAACATTATACTTTCAAGTGGTAGTCATTCTTTGGACTCCTTCAAAACCGACTGGTTAACATTACACCTCTGTCGGTCATTTTATTTGACACGTTAACATTACACCTCTATCAAATTCTCTAATACTATCATGTTAATACTACACCTCTGAAGAGTGCCAATTTGATCAAACTTGATATGATAACTGTAGGCATCAAAAATTACCTATAGGTCCCTGAATACAGTTCGAGACAAAGAGAAGACCATGAACGTCATTATCCGAGTAAAGGAATATTATCTGATGCCGATAAATGTAGCACCGTTGATGACATAGCAACAAACTATCAGAATGGCAAACCAAGTGGCTCGCATGCTCACCGGCCACTGCCAAGTTGCCCGCACGCTCATCGACCACCAGAACAGCAAACCAAGTGGCCTAGGTGCTCACCGGCCACCTCCATATGGCCCGTGTACTTATTAGCCACCAGAATGGCAATCCAAGTGGCACGCGTGTTCACCGACCAGCTCTAAGTGGTCAACACACTCACCGGCCACCTCCAAGTCAATGAAACATATGAAGTGAATTGGTGAAGCGTATAAGTCAACAAAACGACGGAATGCGCGTAAAGAACGAAACAAGCCCAAACCAAACAAACCAGAAAAATCTCTGGCTGTCAAATCACGTCAAAAAGGCGAGGACCAAAACTAAGGGCTTGCGTGGGTGTGAGGCACCACTTGGAGGCACGCACGGCCACGAGCCACAACATGGTGGCTTGCATAGTGCCGAGCCGCCAGATGGTGACTCGTTCCCAGAAATGCTAAAAACATATTTTTTTTATAGTTTTTCGGGATTTTTTGTTCCAGAGCCTCCCCAACTACTTTGAAGCTATCCCTAAATGCGGTTAAATGATTATTGACTGCAGATAACATCAAATCATTAGTTCTTATCAAAAAACACTGCAACAAAAGCCTATTAATATGAGCCTAAGGCCTTCTTTTACAGGGGTGAGTTATAATCAAAGAGGCGAGGTGCTGCTGAATTGCAGAGCCAAGAGTCACAAATTTCAGAGAGGGTTAGCTAGATCTTGGTGATTTCCTATGCGTAAAAAGTGGATTTCGAGAGATATGAGACCCGTACCCCTCTTTCCTCTGGATCAAACTTGGTTTTGATCTCGAGAAGAGCCGTAATCTCGCTTGGTTGAGGTTACCACTGCTATAATTATTTCCTTTGTGAAACAAGAGCATTAATTAACTTTTCTATCAACCAGATCTGATCCGTAGCGGTCCACGGACTAACACGTCCCTAGCACAGGAAAAGTTCCTACGTAAGCAAAAGGAGATAAACTGCTGTTGTGTGTTGTTGGGTGTAAAATTTGATGTCCTGAAATAGGGACTTCATTTGTATTGATAAGAATAGCTTGTTATAAACTAATGAATCAAAGTTACAACAGAAACGGAAGGAAGGCCCTCCATGTTTAATGTGGGGTCTTTGGTAGTGATAGGACGCCTCCCTTAGTGTTGGTGCCGAGTTTGCTTCCCTTAGACGATCCGATCAAAGTTGTGGGGAAGATTCAGTACGTAGTAGAAGCTTGATTGGGTGAGTTCGACCAACAGAGGCCAAACAAGTACTTGAAGCTTTAGTACATAGTAGAAGCGTGATTGGATGAGTTCGATCAACCGAGACCAAACAAGTGTTTGTGCTTGTAGGCCGAAGATGTCAAGAATTCGATCTTCTTGAATGACAAGAACTCCGATCTCCAAAGACCAAGACTCGGCCGACGACGTGCCTGGAACAAGGCTGATCTCGAGTCCAAGTTGGTCTTGAGTTCTCTGTAATTCATCCTCAAAGAGATCGGGTCCTAAGACTTTTTCTCTATGGCTGCTCATGGCGTTTTATAGAGAAGAAGGAGAGTGTAATCACTCTCTTAAATCATGGAAAGTGACCATTCCCATACTGAGTATGGCCATGAGGAGAATCATGACCAAATCCCTTAAATCATGGGAAATGACTATTCCTGTGCTAGGTACAGTCATGAGGATAACCAATCCCTTAATTCAAGTGATTTGACTGCTTTCATGCTTCAAGTGGGAGGCTGATAGGCTACGCGAGTTGGCAAGGCTGTGTAGGTGAGCTTGGCCTTTAGGCGAGGCTGTGCAAGCGAACTTATGAAGGTGAGGCTGGATCATGTAGGAGGGATTCAAGCTATCAGGCGAGCTTGCCTTCAGGCGAGCCTGGATCATACAGGTGAGCTTCAATCTGTCAGGTGCAGGCTAGGATGTACAGGCGAACTTTCCTTCGGGCGAGCCTGGATCATGTAGGACAGCTTTAAGCTGTCACGCGAGCTCTACAAGTGAGGCTGGATCATACAGGAGAGCTTCAAGCTTTAGGAGATCCCAAGAGGATCATCAGGTGAGCATCTAACTGTCCGAGAGCTTGCCTTGTGTAGGCAAGCTTCAAACATGTAGGCAAGCTTAGGTCATGCAGGCAAGATCCTAACTGTCGGGCGAGCTTACCTTGTGCAGGCAAGCTCCAAATATGCACGTGAGCTTGGTAGGCGAGCCAACCTCATTCAGGCGAGCTTAAAGCTTGAAGCCTTTTGGCGAGCTAAACTCCTTTGCAGGCGAGGTTGCTCTTCAGACGACCTCCAGAACATGCTATGAAGAACAGGTTGTAACTTTCAAACCGTAACTCAGAATTGGACGAATTATATATGAAAATCATCTATCTCGATGAGGTGGGGCCAACCAAACCCCCAAAGTGGGTTTGCCGTCTCCGTTTCACCAAATTTCTTATGGTTTGAGAGATAATAGCGTTTTCCCCTTATTTGCTCTTTCGGGTGAGGCTTTAGCAGTCTTGTTCTGAACTTCTCTGATAGGTATTAAAGGTAATTTTTATTGCCTACAGAACCCCCTTTAAAGTTTTCAGACCTGAATCAGGTCGTATGGGGTCTGGAACACTTTGGATATGAAGACCTGCAAAATGATAACCGTGTAGACAGAGCAAGGTGCCTTACAATCAAACTCGGGGAGATTGAATTATTCAGTCGCTGGTAACGATCACCAATTAGGATTTTTAGCAAACCCTCAGCTATCAACGGACTTGATTTATCTTTACCAACTATCATTTGAGTTGGACTAACCATGCTCTTGCCCTTAGCATGGTATGTTGTCGAGGAGTTTCTCTTAGGCTTAATGTTAAGATTTCTCCTCTATCCTTAGCCATTTGAGGTGTTTGATTGTAGGGAGCAGTTTAACCTCGTATACCAGTTGGAGGTTAGTGGGTTATCCTTAAGAATATTATGGGTAATATCCAAAGGTAGGAAACAGTTTATACTCGTATACCCATTGGATTCTATGAGCAGTTTAGCCTCGTCTACCAGTTAGAGGTTGGCGGCTTATCCTTTAAGAATATTATGGGTAATATCCTCCAGGAAAGTACCGACAAAGGTAGAAAGCAGTTTATACTTGTATATCCTTTGGAGTCTAGGAGAAGCTTGTCTTCTCTTGGGGTAAAGATGAACCCTGATTTGTCTTCTCTTAGGACAAAGACAAACCCTGATTTGTCTTCTCTTAAGGCAAACACGAACCCAAAATAGCGGCACATCGTATGGTAGGCTACTATTTGGATAAAGGCACATCGTTTGGTAGACCATTATCAAACAACAACACCTTTTGCGGGAAATACGGTGCTGGGGGAATCAAATTGTTTATGGACGTATGAGTGTGACAATTGATTGTTATAGGAGCCATCGCATGGTAGGTTACTACCCATCGATTGTTCTAAGGATAATTAGAATGCTCGAAAAGAATCAGGTCGTTCCGGGACGTATGAGTGTGACGACTGATCGGACAACATCATTTGCGGGAATGACGGTGTCGGTAATCATAGGTAATCATTAACGTGATAAGGATTACCACAATTGAAGCGACTTTGTGGACCTACCACTCCATTGCAGAGAGTCGGTAAGTAGATTTTGGTCAGAGGTGATTAATAACTTGACAGTATTATCATGATCAGAGCGACTTTGAAGACCTATCATCTTATTGAAGAGGATTGGTAAGCTGATTTTGTCAGAGGTAACTGTTAACATAACAGTGGGAGTGGTCCCATCGTCCTATTAGAAAGGATTGATGGGGGGAATTTGGAGGAGACTATCAGAGAAATTAGTTAACTTGATAGTTTTATAAGATCCCTTGTCCAATTGAATGAGACTGATGGAGACATGACTATCAAAGGTGGCAGTTAACTTGATAGTTTAGCTTTGTTCCTAACTGTAGGAAGTTTGACCAGGTGGGAGTTTGGGACGATCTTAACTGTTTGAAGTTTTAGTCGCCCATTTTGAAAGTGAACCTCTCATTCATGAAAGGAATCGAGGGGGTTTTGGCTCTGGTCCTAACTATAGGAATGTTTGACCGAGTGGGAGATGTAAGGAGAAGTTTAGCCTCATGCTCCAGTGGGAGGGTCTTGATCACTTTGGTCATGATTAAATAGCCACATCGAGAGGTGATGATAGTTCCTGTGGGCCCATTGTCCTGATGAATAGGATCAATAGGGGGATTTGGAGGAGATTAGTTATCAGAGGTGATGGTTAACATGATAACTTTTTGAGTGGACCCGTCGTCCTATTAAAGAGGATCGACGAGTGAATGGACCATCAGAGGTGATTGTTAACACGATAGTCTCATGGAGCCAATTGATGGCGAGCCTTGAGTGACTTCATCAGAGAGAAGAATTGAGATTGTACATGGTTCCACAAAGAAATCAAAACCACCCACACTCTAGTGAGAATCAGGATTTGACATCATGGGAGTTGAAGGATGAAATACTTTGCTGTCACATTGCCTATTCGAGTAGACTATCTCTACTACGAATGGTTATGAAGCTATCGTCGAAGGCAGGTCCTTCAGCGATTGATGCATACAAGCGTCACTAATCATCTTTGGCTAATAATAGCCAAGTCTTCGTAGTCAGCCCCATAGTTTGGGTCCGAGTTGGCAAACTTGGCAAATGCCATCGAGGGCTTCTTGTGCTTCAAAGCATTGTCCCTCTGTTGTGAAGAGGGTTTTGGATGAGGAGGTGGTTTCCACTACCAAGATGTCTTGGTCATCACCCCCTTGAAATTCATATGGCCCTTCAGTATCCATGCGCTTGAGTATGCTCTCAACTTGTTCTCCTTGGCAAATTAAGTATTTTCACAAGCAAGATACGACTGTGCCCATATTAGAGAGGATGTCGATGGAGAGATTGTTCTGTCATATCTCTATGAGAGTGGCCTCAGAAACCTGATCACATGTATGCAGTGATCGGTTCTTGAACCTCTTGACAAAATTGTTTACATACTCTGTCTTCTTTTGCTTTGCAACTAGTAGGGAGTTCACAGATACTTCTTTGTCATCATCAAATAATCTAGCCATGAAGAGCCGTTCTATGTCCTTCCAGCAAGTGATGGATCCAGGCTCCAATCTACGGAACCATTCAAAAGAGACCCCCTTGAGGGTACCAATGAATAGTCGAGTCATAATAGGATCACTTCCCACTATGTGTCCAGTTTGCACCTGGAAGTAGTAAATGTGCTGGATAGAAGAACCCTTGCCATTGAACTATAGGAGGTCCAGTGGCTGAAACTTCATCGGGTAGGAGACTGTATCCCATTCGATAAGATACGGTCTGACAACCCCCAGCTTGTTCATGTGTTTCTAGAGCTTCAAGGTGTGGAGTTGACTTTGGAACTCGTTAAGCCTTTTGTCCCTTGGATTATGACCCAAAGATGACGTTCCTCTAGATGACTCGGATGGAGAGCGAGAAGGAGTAGGCATCCGCTCTTTGTGCTTTAAGGATTTATGCGAAGCCCGTGAAGTCCTCTCTTTCTTCTTATTCTTCTCGCTTAGAAGCTGTTCCAACATCTCCTTCAAGGAACCGATGGTTGCTTGTTGCTCGTCGAGTTTCCTGGATATCTCATCAGGGGTGTTGGTCATGTGTACTTCTGCGTCTTCACCCTGAATGGAGCTTGAAGCCTGTGATGTTGCCACTTCTGAGCAATCATCATCATCATCATCATCAAAGACGGGTGCTAAGCGTGTGTAGTCAAATGGAAGAGCTACCCATAATTGGGCGTGAGTGCGTCCATGGATACCTTCACGCTCAATGGTCTTAGACTTCCTAATCATATTGACAGTTGTGGCGGGGAGCTCCACATCATCAGAAGTCTCGTAGGGCGTGCGTTTGTAAGTTAAGCATCCCCTGATATCCTCTGTAGGTTGATAGTGACAACCCCCAACGTCGGAAGGACGAGACGTGAAGTCGCTTGAAGGAGGCTCAAGGGAGCCTACATGAGGACACTTGGGAAATTCCCTAAGGGTCGGATCCAACCGACCACGCTGAGACAGACGAGGTCTAGAATGTGGGCGAGCTCTAGCTGACTGCAGGCGAGCTCGAGCATTTGGGCAACCTTCAGCCGACTGCTAGTGAGGTCGATCTGACTGGTCGTTTAGGTGAGGTTCAAGGTGAGCTTGAACCTCAGCCGACTGCTGGCGCTCAAATGGAGGAGACTCAAGGGAGTCCAGATGGGAACACTTGGGAAATTTCTCGAGTGTTGAATTCATGCGTCCTTGCCTAGACAGGCGAGCTTGGGCCTGTTAGCGAAGTTCAGCCATCTGTTCATTCAGGCGAGGTTCGCGTGGTCGACGACCTTGAGCCAGTTAGCGAGGTTTAACCTCCAGTTCTTTCAGGAAAGGTTCGCATGTTTGGTAAACTACCACTTCTTATAGGCGGGGTTGAGATCGTCGGCGAGGCTTAGTCTAGAGAGGCTTGCCTATTGGGCGAGCTTGCATTTGTTGGTGAGCTCGTATGTGTTGGCAAGGTTCGGCCTGTCGAGGCTCGCCTTTTAGGTGAGCTATAGCTTTGCCTTTCTGGCAAAGTTCAACTTGCAGGTGAAGTTAGGCTGTTTAGCGAACTTGATGAAGTTCGCTTGAACTACAGAGTTCACCATATTTACAAAGCTCACCAGATTTGGGAAGCTCACCCGAAGAGCGAAGCCCGCCTTTGTAGGTGGGCTCGTTTGATTTGAGCGGTTCACCAAAATTAGAAACCTTGCTCATGGAGTGAAGCTCATAGGGCTTGCCTGAACTGCTAGGCTCACCGAAAACACTAAATTCACCAATTTTGAGAACTTTGCATTTTGGCTTGGATCTCTTCAGGCCTGAATAGTAATTCAAGACGTCATCAAAGATGAGGGCTTGCGTCTTTTAGCGGGCAAGAGCTTGTCGTCGCCGTTGCTTGGCTCTTTTGGAGAGGGGAGAGTTCATGTTAACGGCTAAGGCATGGTCCGTGCCGACATGAATTGGCGTCTCCTCTTGCATGGGGGTCTGCGATGATCATTCAACGACCCATCGAGCAGCCCCTGAACTTTCATCCTTTGCCTCTGGCTCAGCCGTGATGGGCTTAGGGGGAGATAGAACCCCCCCCCCCCCCCCGTGCTTGCTCGGGCGGAGTTCTCCGGCATAATTACCTCGGCCACTTGGGGTTGGGCTACACGCACAACTCTGTAGCACTTGCGAGATGCATTACCGTCAGAAGAGGATGATGATAAGTGCTCTTCGAACTCGATCATGAGGGACTCAATAATTGTTCCCGCCGCAATTTTGTTGAACTACGCCACCACCATTTCAGTTGAAGAAACGGTTTCTCCCACTGTGGTCTCCATCTCCTGTTGGGTGTAAAATTTGATCACCCGAAATGGAAACTTTGTTTATATTGATAAGAATAGCTTGTTACAAACTAATAAATCAAAGATACAATAGAAGTGGAAGGAATGCCATCCTTGTTTAATGTGGGGTCTTTAGTAATGATAAAATGCATCCCTCGGTGCTTATACTAAGTTTGCTTCCCTTGGACGATCCGATCGAAGTTGCAGGCAAGCTTCAGTATGGAGTAGAAGCTTGATTTGGTGAGTTCGATCAATAGAGGCCAAACTAGTGCTTGAAGCTTGATTAGATGAGTTCAATCAACCGAGGCCAAATAAGTGCTTGTGCTTGTAACCTGAAGATGCTAATAATTCGATCTTCTTGACTGACAAGAAGTCCGATCTCCAAAGACCAAGACTCCACCGACAGCATTCCTGGAACAAGGCTGATCTCGAGTCCAAGATGGTCTTGAGTTCTCTGTAATTCGTCCTCAAAGAGGTCGGGTCCTAAGACCCTTTCTCTATGGCTGCTCATGGCCTTTTATAGAGAAGAAGGAGAGTGTAATCACTCTCTTAAATCATGGGAAGTGACCATTCCTAAACTGAGTATGGTCATGAGGAGAATCATGACAAAATCTCTTAAATCGTGGGAAATGACTATTCCCGTGTTGAGTACGGTCATGGGAATAACAAATCCCTTAATTCAAGGGATTTGACAGATTCCATGCTTCAAGTTGGTGGCTGATAGGCTAGGCGAGCTGGCAAGGTTGTGCAGGCAAGCTTGGCCTTCAGGTGAAGTTGTGCAAGCGAACTTGTGCAGGTGAGGCTGGATCATGCAAGCGAGCTTCAAGCTGTCAGGCGAGCTTGCCTTCAGGAGAGCCTAGATCATGCAGATGAGCTTCAATCTGTCTGGCAAGCTCTATAGGCTAGTGCAGGCGAACTTGCCTTCGGGCGAGCCTAGATCATGCAGGCAAGATTTAAGTTGTCAGGAGAGCTCTGCAGGCGAGGCTGGATCATGCAGGCAAGCTTCAAGCATTAGGAAAGCCCAAGGGGATCATCAGACGAGCATCTAGCTGTCAGGCAAGCTTGCCTTGTGTAGGAGAGCTTCAGACATGCAGGCGATCTTGGGTCATGCAGGAGAGATCCCAATTGTTGGGCGAGCTTGCCTTGTGAAGGCGAGCTCCAAATATGCAGACGAGCTTGGTAGACGATGTTGTGCAGGCGAGCCAGCCTCATTTAGGTGAGCTTAAAGCTTGAAGCCTTCAGACGAACTAAACTCCTTTACAGGCGGGGTTGCTCTTCAAGCGAGATCCAAAACATGCTATGAAGAACAGGTTGAAACTTTCAAACCGTTACTCGAAATTGGATAAATTATATATGAAAATCGCCTATCTCGATAAGACGGGGCCAACCAAACCTCCAAAGAGGGTTTGCCACCTCCATCTCCTCAAAATCCTTACGGTTTGAAAGATATTAGTGTTTTTCCCTTTTTTGGCTCTTTCAGATGATGTTTTAGCAGTCTTGATCTGAACTTCTCTGATCGGGATTAAAGGTAATTTTTATTACCTACATGTGTTATTTGAAGGAATTGTAATCTTTATATTTTTATTATATAAGAAGATCTTATAAAAAGATCAACTTTTTATTTGTTTGAGTTTATTGTAATGACTAAAGTTGTAATAGATTCAAGATAATAAAAATAGCAATTTCTGACCCCAAACACGTTGGCGACCACAGTAAAAGCTAACAACTTCTCTGTCAAAGCTATCCTGCCGCAACCATGGATCCGGATCCAGATTGATGAAGGGGTCGAGTACAAGTTTGACCAACAGAAATTGGAGGAGTACTTATCGTCCTCTTCCTCCAGATCCTCCGCCCCTTGCAAGCACAGAAAGATCAAGGCTCCTGTTACTGCTGCAATCTCGCCTTGTAATACCCCTCCGGCCTCTAACAAGGTCAAATCTACAGATCTGGAGTCCTCCTCAATCAAGGAGATAGGTGCTAGAGACGCGTCCACTTTATCGAAGAGAGCTCGCCAAAGGCGGCGTCAACGCCTCGCACACCAACTCGCCATGGCTTTGGAGCCAGTTGACGGGATCTGCTATGAAGAGGATCTGAAACGAATGGTCTCTCCTCTAAATCAGCAATGAATGAATGGATCCAAGTCAAAAGAACCCATTCAACCCCCGAGAAGAGCGTTCAGAAGCGTCGCGCACTGCTTGCGCATGCAAGGGTTCTCCTGCAGGAAGCGTAAAAGTTAAAGTAGGAAGAGGTGGTTAAGAAACCACCAAAACTATGCCTAGCCTAGAGACCGAAGTCCAAAACAGCATCAAAAATAACCCGAACAGTACCCGAAACTATCGGAAAACACTCTGCTGGCACAGACAGAGTCGATCCACCAAATGCTGGCTCGGACAAAACCGAGCTACCAAATGCTGGCTCGAACAGGATTCGAGCCAGCTTGATCCGCCTTGCACCTGGTTCACCTCCCGTGGTCTTTTTTAAGTCTCCGACAACCCTTGTTCCTATCTCGACGAATTACGCACCTCCGGTGGAGCACCACTGTAGTGTGGACTTTTCCTGATTCAAGATGAGGATAACAAATCACCTGGGTCCTTTGTACGAGGATCGAGGCAAAGTTTTGATCAAAGAATGCTTGGGCCCAGTGAATGAACCCTAAGCAACTCATCGAGTTGGGGGTCGCACACGCCCTCGCAACAATTCAAAGAATTCTCATAATAAGAAAACTCTTATAACAGACTGACTCGGACTGCATGTCGAAATCCAGGAGCCCGTTAAGACCCCACGCTAGTGAAGGTGTGGTTCTAAACGAGTGACTCTTTAGAATGCTAACAAAGCAGCAAATCCTCAGAAGGAAATGTGTTTGTCAGACGGTGATGTTATACCTGCGAAGTTGTGCCAACACGTGATAGATTGTTCCGGTCAACATGCTGATGAGTTGTACTATTAGACTGGGGGTATGAACAGATCTCGAAAGAGAGATACCCGGGAGTTGGACTTTCATTGTCCGTACAACAGGACAGTATTATTAGCGTGTAGCTGCCACAAGATAGCTCTATAGAGGGTCTCAGTATTCCAAAGGCTTTCCTCTAAAGCGTTAAAGTCCAAGCCAAAGCGTTTACGCAAGAAACGATCGGCCGTTCAAGGTGGCAAACTTCCAGAAGTCATAATTAATATGGCTGATAAGGGAAAGTCGACTCGACCTTCTAGTTCTGACCCCCTCATATCGCATCGTCTAACCCGGTTACAATCGGGAACCATTAGACAAAGGGACTAATAGAGGATGAATAAAGGACTATCCTTGGAGGATGAAGCATCAGATGCTAACTCTGTAATCACTTTTGACAATTCGATCAGCCTAGGATAATCCCGTGAGGTATTTATGATCAACACCGAGCAAATGGTCGAAATCCTTAAAGATGCTCTGACCAAGCAGAGAGAGAATTTTAAATTTGAAATGGAAATTGTAGCAGATGAGGGAAACACATGACCAACAGATTTAGGCGTTGTCTAATCAGATTGGCGAATCTAGTCATCACAATAATGCCTACCGAGCAGGTGGCGATTCATACATAGACGAACACCTTAATGCTGATAACCCTCCCATTGACCAAAACACTGGGGGTAGCCCTACTGAAGACAACAACACTGGGGATGGTCCCACTGAAGATGACAATGCTGGGGGTGGCCTCATTGTTCCTCTCA
The DNA here is from genome assembly GCA_022839385.1 of Asparagus kiusianus. Taxonomy (NCBI): domain Eukaryota; kingdom Viridiplantae; phylum Streptophyta; class Magnoliopsida; order Asparagales; family Asparagaceae; genus Asparagus; species Asparagus kiusianus. Next base: position 124,881 of record BQKN01000822.1, read on the forward strand.
AAAATCATCCAAAACATGATACAAACGATGATAAAAAGATAAAAGACCTCGAGAGAAAAATCAACGCTCTGATGTCTGCTCGAGAGGTGAATAAGACCGGTATTCTGTTTCCTTATCTGAGAGAGTGGGAGTTGATCCCGTACCCGACAAAGTTTAACTTGATCAACTTCATGTCGTTTAACGGGAAGGGCTCACCCACTCAACATCTGATCTACTTCAAGTCCCACTAAAGCATGATTTCTGGCAATGAAGCCTTGATGGTTTGGTTGTTCGTGGGCACCATTCGTGGGGCTGTCTTCGATTGGTACCGCCGTCTCAAGCCTGGAAGCGTCAATAGCTAGGATGACATGGAAGGCTCATTCCTCGGCAACTTCTTTGATAATGACACCAAGGTATCAATCAGGACACTCTTTAAGGAGAAATAGGAAGATGAAGAGACGGTCGACGACTTCGTCAAGTGCTTCCAAAATAAGGCGATGAATTGCCGAGATCCAGTCACAGATGATTGCATCCTCTAAACCTATCATAACAACCTATCCATTGATATCTTAGAAGTTATGGGAGTAGCACCATCCAAGATTTGGAGAGAGTTGAAGGTGCGCGGAGAGCAGGCCGAAGCTTCTTTAGAAGGAAGAAAGCCGAGAGAAGCGAACCAATGGCTAACCCTCCGAATTCAAGCTTTGCCTACCGTGGTAAGAGGAAGACACCTACAGCAGGTATTAATGTTAATCAGATGTCACAGTAGCAACCCCAAAATAGCAAAATACTTCGGATCGGAGACTCCAAAAAAAGTACTCCTTCAAAGACGAAGACGTTCTGACCATTTTTGAATCCCTCCTCAAAAGCAACAAGATCAAGCTGCCACCTATCACAAATTAAGAGGAAGCTAATAATACTTTGGATCCAAATTACCGTACGTACCACAGGAGGATCCTTCATCCCACCAAGGCTTGTTTCGTCCTCAAAAATATAATCTAAATCTTGGTTGAAGATGGCGTCATAACACTAAATTAATCTGAATCAGGACTCTAAAGAGTATACGAGTATAAACTTCTTCTCAATCCTCCAACAGGTGCATGAGGATAAATTGCTCCCTACATACTCCAACAGGTATTTGAATCTAAACTATTTCCTAATTTTAACGGGAAGTTCCTGGAAGAATATCGTATGTGATATTCTTAAGGATAACCTGACCATTCAGCTGAATACAAAGTATTCCTCATTAGACCCAGTTTCGTAAGGAAAGTTGGAGTGGATAACCCATGTAACGGGAAGTTCCTGGAGAGTGTCATGCCTGGTATTCTTAAGGATAACCCGGTCACTATAAATGGGGATAATTGAGAAACTCCCACTCGGACTCTGAATGTTTTCAAGGATGAAACGCATCTCATTGTCGGGATCAACTTCACCAACTTCCAAGCACTCTTTTGCTGAGATGAGATTTGATCACTTTGTTGGATCAATCTTTCCTCACAAAAAACTCCCACTGGTGTTTCATGATTTACAAACTTTCACCACAAAGTTACTCACTGATCAAATTAATTGACAGTGGGTCCACTAAAATTCTTTCTAGTTTAATCTATTCAAACTCGTCTCTGCACTCAACACTCTCATTATTAGAGTCCGGACATAATGCTTAAAATTTTAATCTGCCAATCCTCGATAATTATCAAACCTATTCGTGTTAAGTCTTTATCACTGACACCAATAACCCCCACTTAGTGATCGGTATAAGTCAACACTCCCAATGTGATTTGTACTCTCACTCCTACTGTATACCTGGTCAAACCTTCCTACAGTTAGAACCACAACCAAAATCCCCTCTCGATTCCTTCCATGAATGAGAGGTCTACTTTCAAATCGAGCGATCAAACCTTCTTACAGTTAGGGTCGTCTCAAACCTCCCACTTGATCAAACCTTCCTACAGTAAGGACCACAACCAAAATCTTCTCTTAATTCCTTCCATGAACGAGAGGTCCACTTTCAAATTGAACGATCAAACCTATAAAAGTTAGGGCCAAAGCTAAAATCCCCTCTCGATTCCTTCCATGAATGAGAGGTCTGCTTTTAAATTGAGTGATCAAACCTTCCTACGGTTAGGGTCGTCTCGAACTCTCACTTGGTCAAACATTCCTACAGTTAGGGCCAGAACCGTAATTCACTCACGATAGACGAGAAATCCACCTTTAGTTCGATAATCAAACCTTCCAACAGTTAGGATTATCCGAATCTTTTCGATTCTCGGAGTGGAGATCCCACTCTAAGGTTCACCTTCCCAGATTCTTGAAGTGGAGATCCCACTTTGAATTTTCTTTGTAACTAGAGATAGAAAATAAAATTATTCCTTTTCAGCTTTGGGAGATAGAATATAAAATTCTTCCTCTCCAACATCGGGTTTGTGTTTACCCCAAAAGAATACCTAGATAGAATATAAAATTTTTCCTCTCTAGCATCGGGTTCATCTTTGCCCCAAGAGAAGACACTATTTTTCAACTCCAAAATCCGTGATTCACATGCATAGGGAATTTTATCCCGAATCCTAAGTAGGGATAAGTCAACGCTTAACATGCATTGCCGGTTTTGTCTTTCGTCGAGTAAAAAAGATACTAGAATTTAAGTCTGGGGAATTTTATCTTGAAGCCTAAGTAGGGATAAGACAACACCTAACACGCGTTGCCGGTTTAATCTTTCACTGAGTAAAGAAGACACTAGAATCCAAGTCTAGAGAATTTTATCCCAAGGCCTAAGTAGGGATAAGATAATGACTAACACGCGTTGCCGGTTTAGTCTTTCCCCGAGTGAAGAAGACACCAGAATCTAAGTCTGGAGAATTTTATCCTGAAGCCCAAGTATGGATAAGTCAGTGCCTAACACGCGTTGTCGGTTAGTCCTTGACCATAAAAGGACAAAAGCCCACATATTCGATATTGTGGCAGGTCGTTATTAATAATGTCAAAATCCGTACCTCACACGCACGGGGAATTTTATCCCGAATCCTAAGTAGGGATAAGCCAATGCCTAACACGCATTACCGGTTTAGTCTTTTGCCGAGTGAAAACACCAGAATCAAAGTCTGGGGAATTATATCCCGAAGCCTAAGTAGGGATAAGTTAACACTTAATACGCGTTGTCGGGTAGTCTATTCCCGAAAGAAAGACGAAGTTTATGTATTCAATATTGTAGCACTAAGAGAGTTGATTCTCTTAGCATAACGTTACATGCGGAACGGACTTAAACAATCTGCATGAAAGCTCGACTCAAAAGATAATCGATAAAGGCACGTCAAATCTGTTGAGGGCTGAGGATTTGCCAAAAATCCTAAGTCTACGTCTAACACACGTTGTCGGGTAGTCTATTCTTATAAGAAAGACGAAGTCTACGTATTCAATATTATAGCATTAAAAGAGTTAAATTTTTTAGAACAATGTTACATGCAAAACAGACTTCAACAATCTACATGCTAGCCCGACTCAAACGGTAGTCGGTAAAGGCTCATCAAACCCGTTGATGGCTGAGGGTTTACCGAAAATCCTATAAATGTAAAAGTAATTAACACACCAACTTTATTAGTTGGTCTCATAACTTAAGCATCCAACAACCTCAGGATAAGATATATACATGCAGATGAATTAGGTTTAACAGTTGGTCCTACAGCCTCGACATTTAGGACCGCCACACTCCAACACCTTAAAAGCTTAAACTGTGTAGACTCTAGTAAACATAAGAGTATAAACTGTGTTAATGCCGGTTGTAGGCGTCAATACCAAGAGAAGGCGATGAACGTTATTATCCAAGTCGAAGAGGATTATCCGACACCGATAAGCGCATGAAACGAATTGGCGAAGCAAGTGACCCGCGTGCTCACCGGCCACCACCAAGTGGCCCACACGCTCATCGGCCACCAAATCGGTGAACTGACTCGCCCATGCACTCATCGGCCACCTCTAAAGGACTTGTACACCTGTAATCCACCTCCAAGTGTCCTGCACGCCCGTCGGCCACCGTCAAGACGTCCATGCGTTCACGAAATGAACCGGAAAAGCGTATAAGTCAACGAAATGACGAAATAAACGTAACGACGAAACAAGTCAAAACCCGAAAAACCAATAAAAGCCGCTGGTGGCCGAGTCACATTAAACCGACTCGGCCGAACCAGTGGTTCGGCCTATAACCATGTCACCAAACGGTGACTCGGTGGCCGAGCCACCAATTGGTGGCTCGGCCAAGGCCGAGCCACTTTGATGAACTGGCCAAAATCGGTTTTTTCGGTTCTTTAATGGATTCTTACGGATTTGGGCGTTCCAACTGATCTGATACAGTGGTTATGTTGTTGTTAACTGAAGATGGATGGGATCCCTCGTTTTGATCTGAAAAACCATCAACCAAGCCTATAAATAAGAGTTGAAGTGTTTATTTTTATGGATTTGGAAATCAAGAGGACGAAGTGCTGTCAAATTGGAGATTGGAGCACGAATTTTAGAGAGTTAGCAGATCTTGGTGGAGTTCTTCAACAAAGTGAGAGTTCGAGAGATCTGAGACTCATTCCCTTTCCTCCGGATTTAAGCTTAGTCTTAAATCCCGAGAAGAGCCGTGATTTTGCTTAGTCTAAATCGCCGCTACTGCAATCACTTCCTTCGTGAAGCGAGAGCATTGATCATCCAACTTCTACTCACCGGATCTAATCCGTAGGCGATCCACGGATAAACCCTGGCACCGGCGACGATCCCGCACAAGCAATAGGCGATAAACTTCTATTGCGTGTAGTTTGAGAGAAAATTATAACTTTTGATTTAAAAGTCTTATAAAAAGGCTATTTTTTTTGAGTTTATTGTAAGTGTTTGAAGCTGTAATGGACTCATCAAAGAAATCAATTTTCCAACCAAATACGCTGGCGACCACAGTAGGAGCCGACAACCTTTCTACAAAGGCTGATATGTCGCAACCTCAGATTCTCATCCCGGTTGAAGAAGAGGTCGAATATGAGTTCAACCAGCAGAAGTATAAGGAGTATTTGTCCTCCCCATCCAGATCCACCTCTCCTCGTAAGTCCAGGAAGGTTTGCTAGTCTTCGGATATGAAGACCCAAGAATATCTCCTCGCCACTGCTTTAATCGTGGCTCGCAACGCCCCGTCAACATCCGACGAAGCCAAAGCCATAGATCTGAACCCTGTGGGCGAGGAGTTGATTACTGATGATGTGCTCGTTCTATCAAAGAGGGCGTGACAGAGACGGCGACAACGCCTTGCGCGTCAGATGGCCAAGGCCTTAGAACCGGTTGATGGAATTCGCTATGAAGCAGATCTGAAGTCTAGGAGGCGCCAAGTGCCGCAACAGCGGATAGTCAACTCCTCCAACTCAACCACGAATGAATGGATTCGCGTCAAAAGAACGCATTCAACTCTTGAAGAAAGGATCCAGAAACACCACGCGTTACTCGCGCATACGCAAGCGCTGATGCAAGAAGCACAGAAATTGAAACAAGAAGAAGTGGTCAAGAAGCCACCAAGATCACGCCGAGTCTGGAGGCCAAAGTCCAAACCGGTGTCAAAAACAACCCAAACGGTGTCCGAAGGCATCGAAAAAACCAGAAAACCAGTTGCTGGCTCAGTCAGAACCGAGCCACCAAATGGTGGCTCGGCCAAAACCGAGCCACCAAATAGTGGCTCACGCGCTAAGAGGTCTAGTTTGATCTGTTTTGCACCTAGTTCATTGCCTGCAGTCCCGTCTATCCCGACAAGTTCCGCACCTCCGATAGAGATCCGTGATAGCGTGGATTTGTCCCATTTTAAAATGACAATCAAAGATCGCCTTGGCCCTTCACACAATGATCGAGGCAAAACCCCAGTCAGAGAGAGCTCAAGCTTATTGAATGGATCTCGAGTACATTTTTAGGCTGGAGGTCGTCCTCCTAAGTAGTGGAGGAGAAAATATGACGGGAAAAGTCACGTAAATGACCGCATTGTATTACGTATTGAAATCCAAGAGCCTGTTGAGGGCCAATGTTCACAAAAACATAGCCTCAGACATGCGACTCCTGAAGAGGATAACAAAGCGTTGTATTCCCAGAAGAAAACGTACTCGTCGGATGAAGATGTTATACCTTAGAAGTCATGCCAGCACACGATAGGTTACTCCAGTCACCAAACTGACGAGTTGTACTATCAAGCTAGGGGTGCGAATAAATCCAGGAAAAGGAGTGCCCGAGACACGGATTCTCACTGTCTATTTCCTGCCTTCATACCTCCTGGAATGTCCTGTGTTCAGCTACCGATATTCCTTCCCTGGGTCTGTGTTCTAAAATTATTAAGGCGGTATTGTTAGAGTGTTGCTGTTCCAAAACCGTCCCGGAGAGAGTTTCAGTGTTTGAAAGAATCTCCACAAGAACATCTGAATCCAGACTAAGGCATTTTCGCAAGAAGAGAGCTGCTCTTCAGGATGATGATTTTCCAAAAGTGTCCGTTAACATGACCGGGAGGGGAAAGTCGACACGACACTTTAGTCCGGATCAGTTTGCCGCAGTATCCCGACATATGACCCGATTGCGATCGGGAACCATAAGACAAAGGGATTACCAAAAAATGCAGAAAGGACTTCCTTCGGAAGACGAGACGTCGGATGCTTGCTCAGATACTTGATCAGCAGTGGCTTTCGATGATACAGCATCCAACACAGGGCAATCCTACGAATCATTTATGATCAGCGCTGAGCAAATGGCTAAGATTCTCGATGATGCTCTAACTAAGCAGAAAGAGAATTTCAAGTTTGAAATGGAAATAGCTATGCAGCAAATGAAGGAGATGCATGACCAGCAAATCGTAGCACCGACAACTCATCAGGGAGAGTCTAGCTGTCGGAATAATCCCGACCAAACTGATAATGATCGAGAAGTGGAGGATAATGTCAACATGAACACCCCTCCCGTCGACAACAATACTGGGGGTGGCCTATCGGATGATAATAATACGAAGGAAGACCATGTTACCTCTCCCCAAAATCGCTTGAAGAAAGATACGAGTGAGGATAAGAAGATGAGGGATTTAGAGAGTAAAATCAATGCGTTGATGAGTGCTCAAGAAGTAAAAAGGTCCGAAATACCATGCCCATACCCGAGAGAGTGGGAGTCAATCCCGTATCCGGCAAAGTTCAATCTAATCAACTTTACACTGTTTGATGGAAAGGGATCACCCACTCAACATTTAATATACTTCAAGTCTCATTTGGGGATAATCTCTGGGAATGAACCTCTGATGGTGCGGTCATTCGTCGGCACTCTTCGCGGAGCAGCCTTCGATTGGTATCGTCGCCTCAAGCCGGGGAGTATTAGCAGTTGGGAGGACATGGAGGACATATTTCTCATGAACTTCTTCGACGACGACATCGAGGTCTCAATCAGAACGTTATTTGATGAGAAGCAAAAGGACGGAGAGTTGGTGGAAAATTTCATCAAACGATTCCGCAACAAAGCCATGAATTGTAGGGATCCGATTAGCGAAGACTTCATCCGGGAGACTTGTCACAACAATCTCTCATTGGATATCCTCGAAGCTATGGGGATGGCACCGTCCAAGACCTAGAAGGATTTGAAAATCCGAGGGGAACGAGCCGAACGTTTCCTCAAGAGAAAAAAGGCCGAAAGAGGTCAAACAACGACAAATGCCCCACAGCAGAATTTTGTCCCTAAGGGTAAAGGAAAAACGTAAGCAAACATAATGGATACGAATCAAACCTTTGAAGTGCAATTGCAACCACAACAGCAGCAACAAAAGGCGCCTCAATAGTCACGGTGGCAACAACAGCCTCAGAAACAGAAGACTTCGGAACCAAAATTCCCGAAGATCTACTCATTCAAGGAAGATGAAGTTCCCGGTATTTTTAAATACCTTATAGAGAACAACAAGATCAAGTTACCTCCGATCCAAGATCAGGAAGATGCTAAAAGGGTTAATGACCCAAAATACTACGCATTCCATAAATCGGTGCATCATCCTACCAAAGCATGCTATGCCCTCAAGGATAAAATCCAAGCTTTACTTGATGTCGGGGTCATCATTATGAAGCAACCTAAGGAGAAGAAAGTAGGTGCGAATGCAGTGTCGATTAGCTTCGGATCCGTTCCCTTGAACTGGTTTCAGCCCGAGCCTATGATAAACATGGCAGTGAAGACCATGAACGATGATCACAAACAACGTCAGAAATGACTTGTGCCACACACAGCCCCGAATGGCGAGATTCTTTGGGTTCACCCCGATCTGATTGAAGATGAACAGTGGACCGGATCCTCTTCCAAGAAGAAGTCAAAGGGAAAAGGAAAGTCATGTTGCGGAGCCTCTGTTATTCCAGGGGAAGATGATGAAAAAATTACTGCTTTCCCGCTGCCTGAAGATGAACAAGAAGTCTTTGTGACCCGGAGTGGAAATGAATATCACTTTAAGTATCCGGATGCCTCCGAGCAATTGGCTAAGCAGGGGGTAACCAAAACCGTTCCTTCCAAGACATTAGCAGAAATAGGAATTGTCACAACTCCTCCAACACCCGTAGTTGCGGAGAAGACCCAACCAAAGCAAAAGGGGAAAGAACCTTTATACCAAGAGGGTTAGAACCCGAAGCAGTCTCGATTCAACCACCCGATTGGAAGAGACAAACCGGGAAGTTCGAGCGCTCCACCCTATTTGGATATTATGACACAGTTAGCCAATATACCAGCTAGAATAACTCTATATAAGCTATTACGTCTATCAAAAGATATCAGGGAAGCGTTACAAGAAGCCTTGGCCAATTCCGAAGTTTTTCTGACTTGGATCAAGCCATCTCCTGAAGAGCCAGAGCCGTCGGTTCAACATTGTAACCTCGCGACGCACCATTTTCCTTGCATTTCCTTAACCAAAGAAGACATGCAGACGAAGAATTTGAAGCATGACCGGCCCCTCTATTTTATCGGGCACATTGGCTCCAGCGTTGTCAACTGGATCCAAGTCGATCCGGGTTCCGCTGTCAGCATCATGCCGCTCCGACTGATGTATAGCCTCAGAATACCGGCTAGTAAGCTAGCCTCCACAGGTACTATGATCTATGGATTCAATACCAGTGGGTCCAGACCTTTGGGTAAAATCCGAGTGAAGTGCTAGATCGGGGATTTGAAGTCAGAAGTCACATGTTACGGGATCGACACAGAGACCTCCTATAACCTACTGTTAGGTCGACCCTGGATCCACGGTAATGTTATAGTCCCATCAACTCTTCATCAGTGTCTCAAATATATGGACACCAATAACGAAGTCAAGATGGTGGTCATGGATAAGCAACCGTTTAAGGGGTTAGAAAACTATTTTACCGACTCCCTTCTCTAAGGTGCCGAATCCGATACTGAACCATCGGCCTAAGGAACGGACAGCGGGAAAGAAGCTGATACCGAAGCTGGGTTTATTATGATGGTAGTTTTGTACTTAATGACATTGTACCCATTGTAATCAATCTTGACGATGAAGAATCATCGAAAAGTAGTTGTAACTGGCAACTTGCCGAAGAAATATCAATAAATGATGATTTAGAGTACTCGTTATGTCTCGATAATGTTATGAAAGAGTTATATAGTGACCCTAATTTGCATGTATCTCTTAAATCGTCTTGTATAACGAAGAAGCATGTTCAGGATTCATTCGGAACGACACTTGTCATTCCTGCAAAGGCAGGGGGTGAAAAGGGAGTTATCTATGGTAAAGGAAGAGAATCTCCGATACCAGATCACTTCTTGGAAGAAGAAGATGATAATGATAAACCTGCCCCTCATCTATTTAGATATAACACAAAAGCGCGTAATCTTATGGAGAAGTACGGATATGACTTCACGCTCGGAGAAGGTCTTTGTTTTGGTCGAGATCCGTGAGTTCCGCCTCGAATGGCCTATGTACCAAAAGGAAAACCCGATGACTATTATCGCCACAGAAGAGGTTTAGGCTATGTCTCCTCATCTGACGACGAGTGTTGCTGGCAAGTCATTGATCAAATTGCTAACAAAGGTAAAAACGGATATTCTTCCGATTCTTCAGCTTGGGATTCCGACACTAGTCTTAGAGAAATGTTCAAAAGATTAATGTCGAACATGGTTACGGTCGACCCTACCTTAATAGAGGGAGACGATCAAATGCTAACTTGGGAAGATCCTTGGGTTCATCACTTGAATATGTAGTATGATGAAAGTTTTGAACAAAGAGAACCTCCTACTGAAGACCAAGTAGTCCTGGTAAATATGGGTAATGAGGATAATCCGAAGCCAATATTCATTAGCGACAGCCTCTCACCGGATGAGAAAGAAGAGTTGATCTCTCTCATTAAGGAGTACATCGATGTTTTCGCCTGGAATTATGAAGATATGCCAGGGCTCAATCCAAATGTAGCGATGCATCGTCTCAATATTAAGCCGGATGTCAAACCCATCAAACAACAACAAAGATGGTTTCGTCCACAAATTATGGAGGCAATCGAGTTCGAAGTCAAAAAGCTTATCGACTCGGGTTTCGTCAGGGAGGAGCAACATCCCGAATGGCTTGCCAATATCATCCCAGTCCTTAAGAAGAACGGGAAAATTAGGATTTGCATCAACTTCAGAGATCTTAATACTGCCTGCCCAAAAGACGATTTCCCTCTTCCCATCATAGATGTTATCATCGACAATACGTGTGGGTTCGAAAGAATGTCTTTTATGGACGGATTTTCTGGTTATAATCAGATAAAGATGCATCCAGATGATAAAAAGCATATCGCGTTTAGGACACCCCTCGGTGTTTTCTGTTACACGGTTATACCCTTCGACTTAAAGAATGTAGGTGCCACTTATCAGAGGGCCATGTCAAAGATTTTTCAAGAGCATCTCCGGAAGACCGTCGAATGCTACGTAGATGATCTAGTCGTGAAAAGTCGTGACAAAAATGATCACATCAAGGATTTGAAGATGATGTTTGATCTGATGCGGACTAACCAATTAAAGATGAATCCTACCAAATCTTTTCTCGGAATGTCCAGCGGTAAATTCTTTGGATTCGTCGTTACTACTAAGGGTATTCACATTGACCTAGATAAAGTGAAGGCGATTAATGAATTGCAACCTCCGAGAAACCTTAAGGAGCTCAGAGGACTGCAAGGACGGTTGGCTTATATCCGTCGGTTCATTTCGAATCTTTTAGAAAAATATCAACCATTCTCCAGGCTTACAAAGAAAGGCGTATCATTTATATGGGACAACGCTTGCCAAAAAGCGTTCGAAGATATTAAAGGATATCTCTCAAAACCTCCAGTGCTTGTTGCACCGAAATCGGGCAAACCGTTCTTGATTTATGTTAAGGCGACGAGCCATTCGTTAAGTGCATTACTTGCACAAGACGATGATAACAGTCACGAACAAGCAGTGTATTACTTGAGTCGGACCCTTGTAGATGCCGAATCTCGATATCCAATGATTGAAAGAGAGTGTCTCGCCTTAGTATTCGCTGTCCAAAAGATGTGACACTACTTGGTTGGGCAGACTATCTACGTCATCTCCAATGTTAACCCAGTCAAAGTGTTCATGACGCAGCCGGCTTTCATGAATTGGCGATTGGCAAAATGGGCTTTACTTCTGTCCTAATACGACTTACATTTTAAACAACAAAAGTCAGTCAAGGGACAAGCTATTTGTGATCTCCTGGCGGCAAACCCAACTACGGATACCGTCAAAGTGTATGATGATTTGCCAGATGAAACCCACGAAGTCAACATAACTTCCCATCAACAGGTGTGGCGTTTGTATTTCGATGGTGCCTCTCGGGTAACTAATGTAGCAAGTGCTCCTGGATGTTCTAAGATTTCCTCTAGAGTTGGAGTTGTCTTAGTTTCCCTGGGAAAACATGTGATGCCTAAAGCCTACTCGCCGACTGAGCCGTGCTCGAACAACGTAGCCGAATATAATGTGCTGCTTATTAGACTCAGCTTCGCTAAAGAGCTGGGGGTCGAGTATCCCGAAGCTTTCGGTGATTCTCAACTAGTAGTTAAACAAATTCAGGGAGAGTATGAGGTTAGAAATTAAGATTTGATACCGTACCATAAGGTGGCCGTTGAGATGGCAAAATCGTTTGAAGGATTCTTCATCGAATACATTCCACACCTACAAAACGCGTACGCAGATGCTGGCAGCATTAGCTGTGTCCCTGGCACATCCTCCCGAAACGGAACAGTTCGTTACGGTGAGAACTCACCAACTCTTCATGCCAATCTACGATGAAGATGACAAGGAAGACGATATTAAAGAAGTACATTCAACTCAAGTTGAGTTCGAACCCCGAGATTGGTGTTTTCCTATCATAGATTACGTCCTGCACGAAATCTTACCAGAAGACATGAAGGAAAGGGACTCAATCCGACGAAGAGCACCAAGATTCTACTATAACACGGAGAGTCGAACGTTATATCGTAGGGGGTACGATGGCTTACTATTACGTTGCTTATCGATAAAAGAAGTAGAAGAAGTCCTGAAAGAGACGCACGAAGGGGTTTGTGGTGCACACCAACCTGGCCCTAAACTTTATGACCGCATCAGAAGAATAGGATATTATTGGCCCACCATGATTAAAGATGCGGTCGCATATGCCCGAAGGTGTCACGCGTGTCAAGTGCACGCGAATTATATGCACCAACCCCCGGAGCATCTGCATCCTTTGGCTACATCATGGCCTTTTGAGACTTCTGGAATGGATATTGTTGGTCTTATAAATCCCTCGTCAGTCAAAGGTGATCGATTTATTTTAGTCATTACTGATTATTTCTCCAAATGGGCTGAAGCGATTCCGCTCAGAGAAGTTAAGACAAGCAACGTTATCACATTTATCAAACACCACATTATCTACTGGTATGGTGTCCCAAGGCGAATCATACATGACAACGGTCCTCAGTTTGTCAGTAATGCATTTATCAGGTTTTGTAAGAAGTTTAAAATCCAAGACATCTCATCAAGAGCTTATAATCCCACAACAAACGGATTAGCTGAAGCCTTTAACAAGACTATCATCAAGCTTTTATTAAAACTCGTGAAGACTAACAAACGAGATTGGGATGATAAACTTGGCAAAGCACTATGGGCTTACTGCACCATAGTTCGTACGCCTACTGGCGCAACCCCGTACTCTTTGGTATACGGGTGTGAAGTCGTCCTTCCGTTAGAAATTCAAATTCCATCTCTTCGAATAGCTCTCGCAACCCAGATGACGAATGAAGAACAACATCAGAAACATCTCGAAGAACTCGAGATGCTCGACGAAAAGCGCTTAGAAGCTCAACAGCACATTTAGTTTTACCAAGCCAGAATTTCCCGAGCTTTTGACAAAAAGGTTCGGCAATGGAGTTTTAAAGAAGGAGATTTAGTCTTAACTGAAAGACGGCCTATGATCATTAACTCTAAGAAGAAAGGTAAATTTGAACCCAAATGGGAAGGGTCGTTCGTAGTAGAGACAGTCTACTCGAGTGGCGCATATCGCCTTATTACCAAGGAAGGTGACCGGCTTATGATGCCGATAAATGGCAAGTTCCTGAAAAAGTACTACCCTTAGTATATTCAGGATAACCAATGTATCGGGAAGTTCCCAGAAGAATACTGCATGTAGTATTCTTAGGAATAACCCAGTTGCTATGAAAGCAATGAATAAGAGATCCACACTTGGACTCCGAATATATTCAAAGTTGAGGTGTATTTTATAGTTGATATTGAATTCACCAATTCTCATGAATTCTTTTGTTGAAATGAGATTTGACCTTTTTGACAGATCAACCTTTCCTCACAAAATCCTCCACTGATCAAGTCAATTGACGGTGGGTCCACCAAAATTTTTATCCGCCGATTCATGGAAATTTTCAAAGTTTGACTTGTTAAGTGCTGATCACTTAACATTAAAATCCTCCATCGAGTGGCTGGTACAAGCCGGCATTTCTATTGCTACCTGTATTCCACTCTCTTTGCTTTCAGGTCAAACCTATAAAAGTTAGAGCCAAAGCCAGATTCTCCTCTTGATTCCTTCCATGAACGAGAGGTCCACTTTCAATTTGAGCAATCAAACCTATAAAAGTTAGGATTGTCTCCAAACTCACTTAGTCAAACTTGCAGATAGTTAGGGCTAAGATCGAGTCATCCCTTTCGATAACCGAAAGACTTCCATCTTTTCGTTTTCAACCAAACCTATAAAAGTTAGGATCGAAATCGAAATTTCCCCTCAATAAATGAGGAATTCTTTTCTTGGATCAAGCAACCAATCCTATAAAAGTTAGGGTTGTTTGAATTTTTTCGATTCTCGGATTGGAGATCCCACTCCTAGCTTCATCTTTCCGGATTCTTAGGGTGGAGATCCCACCTCGAGTTTTCTTTCCAACTAAAGATAGAATATAAAATTCTTCCTCTTTAGTGCTGGGAGATAGAATATAAAATTCTTCCTCTTCCATTTTTGGGTTCGTCTGTACCCTAAACAAGATCTGGGGACAGAATATAAAATTCTTTCTCTCTAGCATCGGGTTTGTCTTTACCCTGAGAAAAGACACAATTCTCAACTTCCAATCCGCGCACTTCATGCACGGGGAATTTTATCTCGACTCTTAAATAGGGATAAGCCTACGCCTAACACGCGTTGCCGGGTGCCATGTTCCCGTAAAAAATGGTGAAGTCTAGGTATTCAAAATCATAGCATCAAGTCTAGGAGAATTAACTCTCTTAGCACAACGTTACATGTGAAACGGGTTTTAATAATTTATATGCTAGCCCAATTCAAACGGTAATCAGTAAAGACACATCAAACCCGTTAAAGACTGGGGGTTTGCCAAAAATCCTAAAGTCTGCGCCTAACACGTGTTGTCGGTTAGTTCTTAACCGTAAAAAAAACAAAAGCCCACATATTCAATATTGTGGCAGGTTGTTATTAATAACATCGTAATCTGTGCCTTACACGCGCGGGGAATTTTATCCCGAATCCTGAGTAGGGATAAGTCAACGCCTAATACGCGTTATCGGTCAGTCTTTTATCGTAAAAAGGACAAAAGCCCACACATTCGACATTGTGACAGGTTGTTATTAATAACACTATAATCTGTGTCATACAAGCGCGGGGAATTTGATGCCGAAGCCTAAGTAGGGATAAGTCAACGCCTAATACGGGTTGCCGGTCAGTCTTTTACCATAAAAAGGACAAAAGCCCACATATTTGATATTGTGGCAGGTTGTTATTAATAATACCATAATCCGTACCTTACACACACGGGGAATTTAATCCCGAAGCCTAAGTAGGTATAAGTCAACGCCTATTACGCGTTGCTGGTCAGTCTTTTACCATAAAAAGGACAAAAGCCCACATATTCAATATTATGGCAGGTTGTTATTAGTAACACCATAATCCGCGCCTTACACGCGTGGGAAATTTGATCCCGAAGACTAAGTAGGGATAAGTCAACGCCTAATACGCGTTGCCGGTCAGTCTTTTACCATAAAAAGGATAAAAGCCGACATATTCGACATTATGGCAGGTTGTTATTAATAACACCAAAATCCGCGCCTTACACGCACGGGGAATTTTATCCCGAATCCTAAGTAGGGATAAGTCAACGCCTAACACGCGTCGCCGGTTAGTTCTTAACCGTAAAAAGAACAAAAGCCCACATATTCAAAATTATGGCAGGTTGTTATTAATAACACCGTAATCCGTGCCTTAAACGTACAGGGAATTTTATCCCAAATCCTGAGTCGGGATAAGTCAACGCCTAACACGCGTTGCCGATTTAGTCTTTCACCGATTGAAGAAGACACCAGAGTTCTAGTCTGGGGACTTTTATCCCGAAGCCTAAGTAGAGATAAGTCAGCGTCTAACACACGTTGTCGGGTAGCCTATTCCCGTGACAATGGCAAAATCTACGTATTCGAACCTGTAGCATCAAGTCTAAGATAGTTCATTCCTTTAGCACAACGTCACATACAGAATGAACTTAAAACAATCCGCATGTAAGCCTGATTCAAACGGTAATCAGTAAGAGCACGTCAAATCCGTTAGGGGCTGAGGATTTGCCAAAAATCCTAAGTTAACATCTGATACACGTCGCTGTTTAGTCTTTTCACAGGAGAAAGATGAAGTCTACGTATTCAATATCGTAGCACTAAAATGGTTAACTCTTTTAGCACAACGTCACATGCGGAACAGACCTAAACAATCCGCATGCTAGCCCGACTCAAACGGTAGTCGGTAAAGGCTAATCAAACCCGTTGATGGCTGAGAATTTGCCAAAAATTCTATAAATGCAAGTAATCGATGTATCAGCTTCATTAGTTGGTCCCATGACTTGAGCATCCAACGACTTTGGGATAAGATCCATACCTGCAGACGAAATAACTTTAATAGTTGGTCCTGCGGACCAAATTTGAGACTGCTACGCTCCAATGCCTTAAGAGCTTAAACTGTGTAGACTCCAGCAAATGTGCGAGTATAAACTATATTAACACAGGTCAACGCATTGCAGTAAAGATTAACGCCGGTCAGCACATCAGCAATCTCGCCAAACTAAGGCAGACGATGATTTCAGGGAGTTCAATCGGATTCAAATATGGATTTCTGACGAAGATGATCAGTTCAAAGTCAACTCAATGACACAAGCTACGTTCAGAAACTTGCACACCAACTTCAATTCAAGATTTTGACAACGGTCATACGATAAACACAACGCCGGAAGAACTTCATCTATTCGACAAAATACTGAATAGACTGAAGGCTAAAGAAGTCAAGAATTGAAGCAGCGCATAGGTCCCTCTACGAGATTGAGAAAAGGGCCTTTCTTATCCAAAGCATTCCAGACTCCCCTATAAAAGAACGAGTCTGAAATTCTTTGTAGGGGGTATCTGTAGGCGTCAAAAATTTCCTATAAGTCCCCGAATACAGCTCAAGACCAAGAGAAGGCGATGAACGTCATTATCCAAGTCGAAGAGGATTATCCAACACCGATAAACGCATGAAACGAATCGGCGAACCAAGTGACCCGCGTGCTCACCGGCCACGACCAAGTGGCCCGCACGCTCATCGGCCACCAAATGGGTGAACCGACTCGCCCATGCACTCATCGGCCACCTCCAAAGGACTTCTGCACCCATCAACCACCTCCAAGTGTCCTGCACGCCCATCAGCCACCGTCAAGACGTCCATGCGTTCACGAAAAGAACCGGGAAAGCGTACAAGTCAACGAAACGACGAAATAAATGTAACGAAGGAACAAGTCAAAACCCGAAAAACAAATAAAAGCCACTAGCGACCGAGTCACATCAAACCGACTTGGTCGAACCAATGGTTCAGCCCGTAACCAGGTCACCAAACGGTGACTCGGCGGTCGAGCCACCATTTGGTGGCTCGGCAATGGCCGAGCCACTTTGGTGAACTGGTCGGAATCAGTTTTTTCCGTTCTTTCGTGAATTCTTTCGGATTTGGGCGTTCCAACTGATCTGATACAGTGGTTATGCTGTTGTTAACTGAAGATAGAGGGGATTCCTCGTTTTGATCTGAAAAACCATCAACCAAGCCTATAAATAAGAGCTCAAGTGTTCATTTTTAAGGATCTGGAAATCAAGAGGATGAAGTGTTGTCAAATTGGAGATTGGAGCATGAATTTTAGAGAGTTAGCAGATCTTGGCGGAGTTCTTCAACAAAGTGAGAGTTCGAGAGATCTGAGACTCATTCCCTTTCCTCCGGATTTAAGCTTAGTCTTAAATCCCGAGAAGAGCCGTGATTTTGCTTAGTCAAAATCACCGCTACTGCAATCACTTCCTTCGTGAAGCGAGAGCATTGATCATCCAACTTCTGCTCACCGGATCTAATCCGTAGATGGTCCACGGATAAACCTCGGCACCGGAAACGATCCCGCACAAGCAATAGGCGATAAACTTCTATTGCGTGTAGTTTGAGAGAAAATTGTAACTTTTGATTTAAAAGTCTTATAAAAAGGCTATTTTTCTGAGTTTATTGTAAGTGTTTGAAGCTGTAATGGACTCATCAAAGAAATCAATTTTCCACCGAAACACCGGTCAACGCATTTAAGCAAAGGATAGGTCAATGTATTATAGTAAAGGTCGATTCCGATCAACACATCGATAATTTCGCCAAAATAAGGCTAAGAAAAAAATTCCGGGTTAAAGGATGATTCCAGGAAGTTCAATCACATTTACATATGAATTCCTGATGAAGATGATTAGTTTAAAATTAACTCAATGGCACGAGCTAAGTTCAGAAACTTACACACAAATTTCAGTTCAAGACTTCAACAACGGTCAGACGATAAACATAGCACGAAAGAACTTCATTTTGAAAAAATACTGGGTAGACTGAAGACTGAAGGAGTCAAGAACTGTAGCCAATTACAGGTCCTTTTACATCGACTGAATGTTAGGCCTATCATATCCAAAGCATTTCAGGCTCTTCTATAAAAGAAGCAAGATTGAAACACCTTGGAGGGGATATCTGTAGGCATAAAAAATTGCCTATAGGTCCCTGAACACAGTTTAAGATGGAGAGAAGATGATGAACGTTATTATCCGAGTCAAGGAAGATTATCCGACGCTGATAAACGTAGCACCGTTGACAACGTAGAAACAAACTACCAGAATGGTAAACCAAGTGTCCACGTGCTCACCGGCCACCACCAAGTGGCCAGCATGCTCATCAGCCACCAGAACAGCAAACCAAGTAGCCCGGGCGCTCACCAGCCACCTTCATGTGGCCCACGCACTCATCGTCCACCAGAATAGCAAACCAAGTGGCCCGCGTGCTCACCGGCCAGTTCCAAGTGGTCAACACACTCACCAGCCACCTCCAAGTTAACAAAACACATGAAGCGAATCAGTAAAGCATACAAGTCAACAAAATGACGGAATGTGCGTAAAGGACGAAACAAGCCCAAACCAAACAAATCAAAAAAGTCTCTTACGGTCAAATCGTGTCAAAAAGACGAGGACCAAAGCTAAGGGCTCGTGTGGGTGCGAGCTACTACTTGGTGGCTCGTGTGGCCACGAGCCACCACTTGGTGGCTCACACGACAACGAGCCACCAAATGGTGGCTTGCATAGTGCCGAGCCGCCAGATGGTGGCTCACGTCCAGAAACACTGAAAACGTGTTTTTTTATAGTTTTTGGGATTCTTTCGTTCTAGAGCCTCCCAAACTGCTTTGAAGCTATCCCTAAATGCAGTTAAATGGTTATTGACTATAGATAACATTAAATCATCAGTTCTTATCAGAAAACACTACAATAAAATCCTATAAATACAAGCCTAGGGCCTTCTTTCACAGGGGCGAGTTATAATCAAAGAGGGCGAGGTGCTGCCGAATTGCAGAGCCAAGAGCCACGAATTCAAGAGAGGGTTAACTAGATCTTGGTGATTTCATTTACATAAAGAGTGGATTTCGAGAGATCTGAGACTCGTACCCCCTTTCCTCCAGATCAAACTTGGTTTTGATCTTGAGAAGAGTCGTAATCTCGCTTGGTCGAGGTTACCACTGCTGTGATTGTTTCCTTTGTGAAACAAGAGCATTAATTAACTTTTCCGTCAATCGGATCTGATCCGCGATGGTCCATGGACTAACGCGTCCCTGGCATAGACAAAGTTCCAACACAAGCAAAGGGAGATAAACTGCTGTTGTGTGTTGTTTGAAGAAATTGTAATCTTTATATTTTCATTGTGTAAGAAGATCTTATAAAAAGATCAACTTTTTATTTATTTGAGTTTATTGTAACGACTAAAGTTGTAATAGATTCAAGACAATGAAAATAGCAATTTCTGACCCAAAGAATAACATTACACCTCTACTAGTTTGATTCTATTATTTCTCTCCCATGCAAAGATGTCAATATGATATGTTAACATTACACCTCTATCACACACATATCAAATGAGATAAAAGTTCTTCTATTACCAAAAAAGCTAAATTATTACAAAGATTTCAAAGGAAAAATGGATAAAAAGCGCATGTATCCTACACCCCTAACTTCTTAATCATCTTTTTTGGGCCCTCTCCCTCAAAGCACTAGGATCAATTGGAGCAGCTTGGGTCCTAACAAGTGCCAACCTCTTCATCTCAGCCTCAAGCTCCCTAGCCCTAGGATCCTACTTCTTAGTTAATTCAGCTGAACTTGAGTTCAAGCTCCTCCTTCTGATATTGATCTACCTCCAACCTTGCTAGAGTTGCAGCAATGGCGGCCTTAGCTTCATTGAAGGTGGCCTCTCTCTCTCTCTAGCTCTCTCTCCCTTCCCCCTAATAGCGCTCTGAAGCTCTACTTGATAGCCATCAACAGATGCAAGGTTATCACTCAACCTTTGAAGCTTCATCTTGATATGCTCTATTTTTTTGCGAGTAGACTTTTCAACCTAACAATGTTTCATCAAAAGGTGAAAAAATTCAAGCTTAACAATGTTGTCAATATTAGCTGTGCAAAGCCATTACAACTCTCAAAATTTCATTCAACTTCATCAATCATCGATTGAATGGTTTAGTGCGTGCAGGACCTGCGACTGACATCAAAAGACTAAGATGCTTCCTAAACAAGGCAAGGATGTGAGCAGATAAGCTTTTTTGCATATTCAATGCGGATTCAATGCTCTGATAAAACAACTTCACTAAGCTCTTGGTCAGGATTTGGATCTCCAATTCAATCAAAATATCAGGATCAGGAGATTGGAGAATCTCTATACGACTTGAAGAGCCTGTTCCTATATAAACCACCTACGCATCCGTGGTAGTCAAAAAAGCAGTTGGCAAGACTTGAATTTGTTAGCTACCAGATAGGATGTATGGGTGATCATGATCAATACACTAGAAACATTCACAGTGGAATGAGCCACAGATGTCACTTAGTTGAGGTGATGGCAGTCCTCAGAACCAGTGTCATTGTCATCGGCACATCAATAGGCATGGCCTCAATATTTGTAGTCATAACCTTTGGCTCATCAGAGACATCTGCAGCTATAATTAGGTCTTCATCAAAATGAAGGTTAAGGTATGATGATGCCACTCTTCCATCTCCTACTAGGATCATAGAGACCAATGTGTCGTCTTCCTCATCAGAAGACTCATGAACAACTAATTTGCATCGCGCTACTGAAACAGGTGCTAGTGTAGGATCCACTACCATATCAATAACTAGATAATATTCCAAGGCACCTGAGGTGTCGTCAAAATTAGCCATGGGATCAAAATGACCACTAGCAGCAAGCGAGGTAGGAAATGGAGTTAGGAATCTTGACCCTAATACTAGTTTTGATGATAAAAAATATTATATGTTGTGTGTATTATGTGCTAACAAATGTTTTACAGTATCAGAGCTAAATCAACAATTATATTCAAAGAGATACTCAAGATATAGATGAGTTCAAGGCAAAATAAAGCAAAGAAGAAGATATACTTTATTGTAATTTTACACTTTCTTTACTTAGAAATGTGTACAAGCCTTGATCACACATACACATGCACACACATAGTGTTAGAACACACTAACACATGCTTAGTGTGTTGGTTAATAATAGAAATCCCATATGTTAACCATTAGAATTAATAGATATTGAGTAAGACTTAAAACATATCATATAGCTCATATCTACCCCTTAATAGTCGACTAATAGCATGAGTAGTCGACTACAACAGCCACAGACAGAATATCAATTTCTATGTCATTACAGACTAGTCGGCTACTAGGCATTATAGTCGACTAATAAGAGTTGAATTTGAATTCCAGACTTTCTATTTTTATAGAGTAGTTGACTAATAGACAAAGTAGTTGACTACTAAGAAAAATACTGACTACACAGAGTTTGTCTGAACTCAGAGTAGTCAACTACTAAGACAGTTTTCTGACTGTTACAAGTTTTGAATCTATGACTATTTATAGCCATTTTAAGGTTTTATTTGGGTTTAAAAATATGTCTTTTCAAAGGTTATAAATAGGAAAAATGACAGAAAACAAATAATAAGTGTTGCACTCAGAAGATTAAACATTTTGTGCATTCTAAGTGTTCTAAAATTTAGATTTTGCCTTAGAATAAAAGTTCTGAAATAGCCTATGTCCTTTAATCATTTCATACTAAGTGTTTAGGCAAATTTCAGAGAGAAAAACTTATAGCCACAGTGAGAAACACAATCACAACACATTCAAGGCTTATAGGATAAGATTTGTACTTGCTTCAAAGTAAATTTCTCTCGGTTTGTGAGAGGGATTGATCTCTTGGTCTAAAGGTTGGTTTACAATTGGCATGGTGTTGTCAATTGGGTTTACAATTTGTATGGTTTGCAAATTGGTCAGGTTTACTTTTGATTTTGTAAGTTTTTAAAATCATAGTGGAACTCTCAAACGAGATTTGCTTGGGGACTGGATGTACACCGGGGAGGTGGACCCAGTATATATGTTTGCGTTTGTGATATTCACTTTCTGAGATTACCATTCTTTCTTTGCAATTTATAATCTAACTTTGCAAACTCAACCTCTAGTGTTTAAGTGTAAAGCTTCTGTAGATTTTTATAAGAACGCACTCTATAAGAGTCACGATCCTACACTTGCTATATATATAAGCAAGAGGACCCTACAATTGGTATCAGAGCAAGATGAAAGATGGCATCATCACAAATACTTCACAATTCAAAGAGGGACATTCCACACAGCGACCACCTCTCTTTGACGGCACAAACTACAACTATTGAAAGTACCAGATGAAGATCTACCTCTAATCTCTTAGCTATGAACTTTGGAACATAGTAGAGACTGAATTCGCAAGGCCAACCACTCCATACACCGAATGGACAGTTGTACAAAGAACAAATGTGAACCTAGACTCAAGGGCGATGAATGCACTGTTTTGTGCCTTGGATAAGAACGAGTTCAATAGCGTGTCTACTTGCAATTTAGCCCATCAAATTGGGCATACATTAGAGGTAACACACGAAGGTACAAATAAAGTTAAAGAATCTAAAATCTTTGTTCTTGTGCACAGGTTTGAGTTATTTAAAATGAAAGAACATGAGATAATCACTGAAATGATCATAAGATTCATTGACATCACCAACTCTCTAATTGGTCTTGAAAAAGAATACACACAATTAGAGATGGTGAGAAAAGTTCTTCGTGCACTTACATTGGAATGGGAGAAAAAGACGACCGTAATTGAAGAAGTTGATGACCTCTCAACACTTATCCTAGAAGATCTTGTTGGGAATTTAATAGGATATGAAGTATAACTTTAAGATAGAAGGAAGAGAGAACAACTAGAGAAGAAAATCATTGCTTTAAATGCATCTTCCGACAATGATGAATCGGATGAAGATGATGAAGACATTGATGCTCTCTCAAGAAAATTCAAAAGGTTCCTTATCCAAAGTAAGTATAAAAAGGTTAAAGATACTAACAATAATTTTATTTGTTATAGTTGCAATAAGTCAGGACACATGAAGAATGATTGTCCTCTTCTAAAGTCAAAATCAAAGACTACAAACTTCAAGAATTTAAAAGATAAAAAGAAGAAGGCTTTGGTAATAACATGGGATGATAGCGACTCATCTTCTTCCGAAGAAGAAGAAGAACAAAAAAGGAATCCGCTCACTTGTGTTTTATGGCACAAGAAGATGAGGTATGCGATAATTTTAATAATGATGAATTATTAGAAGCATTCAATGAACTTTATGTTAAATATAAGGATTTGAAGTCTAATTATAAGTTATTGAAAACTAAAACTAAAAAATTAAACTTAGAATTAGTAACTTTAAATTCTTCACAAGTTGAAAAATTGAAAGAAATAAATAATAATTTATTTTCTAAAAATAAATTATTGACTAATGATAATATTTATCTAAAATCTGAATGTGATAAATTAACAACTCGTATTTTAGATTTAGATAAAGAAATGTGTTCTCTTAAACTCAAATATAAAGAGTTATTTTTTAATGTGAACAAATTTAACAAAGAAAAAGAAGACTTGACTAATTTATTATATTTTCAAAAGTCTTCTAATCAAATGTTTGGATTAGGATATGTTCACAAGAAAAATGAATATGCTAATAGAACACATTTTGTATCATCTCATAAAGTATCTTTATATAAGAAATCTATGTACATTTGGGTACCTAAAGATACTTGTTTAAATGAAAGAGATGATTATATTTCAAGTTAATTTTAAGAAAAAAATATGCAATTCAAAGAATTATAATTATGTTAATAAATGGAAACCAAATTCCAAGTGGATTTGAATTCCTAAGGGCTAATCCTAATGATATAATATAAAATGGTACCCAAGTGGTTAATGTTTTTATTAAGATACCCAAAAAAAGAAAAATGAATTTAACTAGAATTATGTTTTTTTTTT
>BQKN01000822.1:149656-164664 GCA_022839385.1 Asparagus kiusianus
CACACATAGTGTTAGAACACACTAACACATGCTTAGTGTGTTGGTTAGTAACAGAAATCCACTATTTATCCATTAGAATAAATAGATATTGAGTGAGACTTAAAACATATCATATAGCTCATATCTATCCCTTAATAGTCGACTAATAGCATGAGTAGTCGACTACAACAGACACAGACAGAATATCAATATCTATGTCATTACAAACTAGTCGGCTACTAGGCATTATAGTCGACTAAAAAGAGTTGAATTTGAATTCCAGACTTTCTATTTTTACAAAGTAGTCGACTAATAGACAAAGTAGCCAACTACTAAGAAAAATACTGACCACACAGAGTTTGTCTGAACTCAGAGTAGTCGACTACTAAGACTTGTAGTCGACTACTAAGATAGTTTTTTGATTGTTACAGGTTTTGAATCTATGACTGTTTACAGCTATTTTATGGTGTTATTTGGGTTTAAAAATATGTATTTTCAGAGGCTATAAATAGGAAAAACACATCAGAAAACAAATAATAAGTGTTGCACTCAAATGATTAAACATTTTGTGCATTCCAAGTGTTCTAAAATTCAGATTTTGCCTTAGAATAAAAGTTCTAAAATAGCCTATGTCCTTTGATCATTTCATACTAAGTGTTTAAGAAAATTTCAGAGAGAAAAGCCTATAGCCACAGTGAGAAACACGTTCACAACACATTCAAGGCTTATAGGATTGGATTTGTACTTGCTTCAAAGAAAGTTTCTCTTGGTTTGTGAGAGTGGTTGATCTCTTGGACTAGAGGTCGGTGTACAATTGGTATGGAGTTGTTAGTTGGGTTTGCAATTTGCATGGTCTTGCAAATTGGTCAGGTTTGCTTTTAATTTTGTAAGTTTTCAAAATCATAGTGGAACTCTCAAGCGGGATTTGCTTGGGTACTGGATGTACACTGGGGAGGTGGAACCAGTATATATGCTTGTGTTTGTGATGTTCACTTTCTGAGATTGTCATTCTTTCTTTGCAATTTATAATCTATTTTACAAACTCACTCTCTAGTGTTTAATTGTAAAGCTTTCGCAGATTTTTTTAAGAAGACACTCTATTTTCAAGGGTCACAATCCTACATTTGGTATATATATAAGCAAGAGGACCCTACAACTGCCCCACCATAGTCTCTAAACCGAGTTCATCATCTGCTAAAGAGATAGAAAAAGTATCAATTACTAAAGCAAAGAAATCACATAAGATTGGATAGAAAGAAGTAAACCTGGCATATAGGAAGAGCCTCCAACATCATCATTGAAGCCTGCATCGCCAGACTTAGTAAGATAGGCGTCGGTCTCTGGCTCATAGTCCACCTTCTACTCGTCATCTGGATTCTCTTGATCGATAAGAATAGACTCTTTACGTGCATACAATAAGTGCATGTCAGCCAAAATGCACTTCTTGATACAAAGATATGAGTAAAACTCACCTAAGGGTTCAGCTCTAGGCTCTTGTGTTGCAATCACAGTAGACTCTTCTCGAATCCAGGAAGAGACTCCAGGTACAGGCTCAGGCTCCAAAGGTGACAAACGTTGCTTCTTTGAAGGTTATTGATTGGGATGAGTTTGTAAAGGCCCTCTTTCCCCTATTTCCTCTTTCTCGGCTGGGTGCTTCTTGATAGACCGCAAACTCAGACAGTTCTCGGATGCTAACACTAATTGGCCTTTGAGGAGTAGGATGCCCACTTGATGCTACCCAACCTTCTTCATCTGGTACACCTTTCACCAAAAAAAACTTCTTGACATGCTCCCTATATTTTTAGGTGATCCAATATAGATCAGTCTTGTTCACGTGAAAGTCACAATTGAGAGCAATCACTCTACTATACCATTTTTAGAACTCTAATGTCATATAATAGCTGGACATGTGGTGGGGAAGCCAAAATTTAGTCCCTATAGCCTATGTAGCAAAATGGTACCATGCGCGAGCTCTATCTATCAAGCTTCCCATTCATAACAACCCAGGATTCAATTTCCCGACGTAGATCTGTTAGACCATAAGGTCTCTATGAAAGAACCCTAGAGGGGGGTGAATAGGGTTTATGCTAATCTAATCTGATTTAAATGCCAATTAAAACTAATTAACAAATATATCCTAGCAAGTATGATATACTACAAGATATGTGCAAGGATATACAATATAAACAAGGGTAAACAATATGATCATGCAACAATGACAATTTAACAATATGCAATAATAAATGCGCCAATACCAAATCCAAACACAAGGAAATAATCACGGAGTTCGGACCTTCCGTCCTACGTCTCCGCTCCCCACTCCCGGGGAGAATCCACTACACAACCCGGTTTGGAAGCCGGAACTTCTCTACACACTCGTTTTTCTAGCTAACCGAAAACTCTACACACTCGATTATCAAGTCAACCGACAACTCTCACAAATCCCTACAATGTACATACACAAGCTACAACCTCAAGTATTGGTCCTCATGTATCGCCTCCCTCAAGTGCTCGGAATTATCACCTCTCACTAGGCCACCGATGCCACTCCTCTCGGTATCGACTACGTCCTCACCACACACTCCTCTCGGTGTACAAGTGTATTACAAAGTGAACTCACAATGAAGGCTCAATACAAATGATTGTTCTCTAAACAAGGTGAGAACTCAATTAGACACAACTCTAAGTCACAAACCCCACAACCCAAAATGTACAATGAATGTAAATACTATAAGCTCAATAGGTTGTGTGTGAACAAAGAGATAAAATAATATAAACTCAATATGAAATCTAGCTTATGAAATTAAGAACAAACATAAGAAATGATAGAATTGAGTTTAAGGAAACTTCTCTATAGATAACAAGAGAGAGGGAGAAGAGAGAATGCTCAAACACCAAGGATGATCTCCACTTGCTCTTGTGAAATTCTCTTCACAAACAAAACTCTTAAACGCTTAAAAGCTTTTTAAACAAACACTAAACAAAACTTAAACCCTTGTTAAAACTTTGTTAAAACATTCTCTTGCATTGTATATAAGAGCTGAAGGCAATGAGGTATTTATACCTACTCAAAACTTCAACAAAAACCCCAAGGAAAAGACTGTTCGCGATGAAAATCGTGTCTTTCTTCATTGACATCATTGTTATCTTAGTTAACAGTTTTTCGAGTTACAAAGATCCGGTCTTTTTATAAGATCCGGTTACAATGAAAATCAAATAAAAGAAAAGAAAAAATTACAACTTTCTTCTTTTGCCGAACAAATCACGAGCTCCTGTTTTCCGATCGCTCGCTTGCGTGGGTTCTTCGCCTGCGCTGGGGTTTATCTGTTGACCACCGTGCGATCTAGATCTGGTCGGATCTATGCAGTACGACGGGTATTATTTCACTAAGGAAATAATAGCCGGGGGGGATTATTTCACCAAGGAAATAATCGCCCTAATCTCGGGATCAAAGACCAAGCTTTGATCCAGAGTATGCCTACGTAGATCTAAGATCCGGTTCCTCTCGAACTCTTACCTTATTTGGCGTTGACGATCGCTGAGCATCGGATCTGGATGAGCAAGTCTTCAAAGTCCCAAAGCTTGAATCTTTTTTAGATCTGAGCTTCGAATCCTGCAGAGCTTCGCCTCCAAAAATTCCAACCCTTCAACAAGTGAACCACCTCTCCTATTTATAGGCAACCAGATCTGTGCCTTGGCACAGATCTGGGCCGGCCACCTCAAGGTGGCTCAGCCTTGGCCGAGCCACCTTGAGTTGGCTCGGCATTGGCTGAGCCACCTTGAGGTGGCTCGGTTTCGGCCGAGCCCCTCTAGGTGCCGTTTTCTATCGTTTTCCATTTTTCGGTTCTATCCGTGATTCGGTTATGTGGTTGATTTATTCGGACTCGATTCGTTGACCTGATTTTGGTAGTAAATCTGGTTCCTGATTTGGCAGTAAATCCGCTTTTGAGTTCGAGTCCGAAACTGATCTTGATTCGATCATGATTCGTCCGAGTCCGCTCTTGGTTGGATGACTCGTTGATTCCTCAACCCGTTAGCTTGATTCCGCACGCAAGTGTATTTATTCCGTTGTTTGCGTGTGGTTCGTTTAGCCTCATAGCCTTGTAGCTCCATTTCGTCGCGTACCACTTGGCTTCGGTGTTGCAGACTAACGATCGTGTTTGGATACATTGCCCGATGGTTCGTTTGTCGAATCGACGTCGTCAAGCTGTGTTAAGGGACCTATAGGCAGTTTTATACACCTACAGATACCCCCTCCAAAGTATTTCAGCCTCGTTCTTTTATAGAAGAGTCTGGAATAATTTGGATATGATTGTCCCATCCTTCGATTGGTTACGACGGGATATTTGGAGTGGCTTCTATTCTTGATTCCTTCAGTCCTCCAGGCTATTCGGTGCTTTGTCGAATGTCTGTAAGGATTCCGGTGCTGCATTTACTGTCTGACCGTCTGTTGGAATTTTGAATTTGAAGTCGATTCTCGGTTTTCTAACTTTTTAGCTCGAGTTGGTTGTTTCAACATAGAACTGACCATCGGTCATCAGCGTTGAATCTTCATTTACAACGCGTTGTCCGGCGTTTGAGCTTCCTTGTGACGCGTTGTCCGGTGTCCAAGCTTCATTGCGACGCGTTGTCCGGCGTCTGACACAGTTTATACTCATATGTTTATTGGAGTCTTCACAGTTTAAGCTCTTAAGGAATTGGAGCGTGGCAGATACTTGAGTCACGAGACCAATCTATAGAATTGATACGTCAATGACTCGTATTTATAGAATTTTTGGTAAATTCTCAGCCATCAACGAGTTTGATAAGCCTTTACCGACTACCGTTTGAGTCGGGCTAGCATGCGGATTGTTTAAGTCCGTTCCGCATGTGACGTTAAGCTAAAAGAGTTAACCCTTTTAGTGCTACGATATTGAATACGTAGACTTCGTCTTTCTCCTGTGAAAAGACTAAACAGCAACGTGTATGAGACGTTGACTTAGGATTTTTGGCAAATCCTCAGCCTTCAACGGATTTGACGTGCTTTTATCGATTACCGTTTGAATCGGGCTTACATGCGGATTGTTTTAGTCCGTTCCGCATGTGACGTTATGCTAAAGGAATGAACTCCCTTAGACTTTGTGCTATGATGTTGAATACATAGGCTTTACCATTTGTTACGGGAATAGGCTACCCGGCGACGCGTGTTAGGCGTTGACTTTAGGATTTTTGGCTAACCCCCAGCCTTTAACGGATTTGATTAGCCTTTACCGACTACCGTTTGAGTCGGGCTAGCATGCGGATTGTCAAAATCCGTTCCGCATGTAACGTTGTGCTAAGGGAATGAACTCCCTTAGACTTTGTGCTACGACTTCGAATACGTAGACTTCGCCATTGTTACGGGAATGGGCTACCCGGCAACGTGTATTAGACGCTGACTCATCCTTACTTAGGTTTCAGGATAAGATACCCCAGAATAGGACTCTGATGTCTTTTTCTGCGGAGAAAAACTACACCGGCGACGCGTGTTAGGCATCGGCATATCCTTTCTTAGGATTCAGGATAAAATTCCCCATGCGTGTAAGGCATGGATTTTGGTGTTATTAATAATAACCTGCCATAATGTTGAATATGTGGGCGAGTGTTCTTTTTAACGGTTAAGAAATAACCGGCGGCGCGTGTTAAGCGCAGACTTATCCCTGCTTAGGATTCGGGATAACTTCCTAGGATGAATCCTAAATTCTTGGAAAAGGATTGATGTGGGAAGGAAGAATTTTATATTCTATTCCTTGATTCTGGAAAGGAAGAATTTTATATTCTATTTCCAGTGCAAGAAAGAAACTAGAAGTGGGATCTTCACTCCGAGAATCTGGAAGATCTAAATAAGCTTACCTTTTATAGGATCGGTTATCTAGATGAGTTTTTTTGTTTATCGAAATGGAGTTTCATCTTTGGTCATAACCATGAAGAGGTCTAACCAAAGAGAAAAGAGGGGAGTTCTTTCGTTTATCGAAAGGAAACTCTGAATTGAAAGTGGGCTTCTTGTTCGTGGAAAGAATCAAGAGGGGAATTTGTTGGTGGCTTAGAACAGAAAGGACAGTTTTGGTGGACTCACTGTCAATTGAAATTGATCAGTGAGGGATTTTGGTGATAAGAAATAATTTTGGGTTATCCTCTAGAATATTAAGTGTAATATTCTTCGAGGAACTTCCCGATAAATGGGTTATCCTGAATGTACTAGGGATAGTACTTTTTTAGGAACTTCCCATTTATTAGCATTAATTGCCTGACGCCTTCTAGAGAAATGAGGCGATATGCGCCGTTTGAGTAGACTGTGTCTATCACAAACGGTCCTTCCCATTTGGGTTTAAATTTACCTTTCTTCTTGGAATTGAGGATTATCGGTCGGCGAGCAGCGAGGACCAGATCTCCTTCCTTGAAGCTTCTTTGTCGGACCCTTTTGTTAAAAGCCCTAGACATTCTGGCTTGATAAAACTCAATGTGTTGTTGAGCTTCCAAGCGTCTTTCATCCAACATTTCGAGTTCTTCGAGATGTTTCTGATGTTGCTCTTCAGTCGTCATCTTCGTTGCGAGAGCGATCCGAAAGGATGGAATTTGAATCTCCAAA
Organism: Asparagus kiusianus; assembly: GCA_022839385.1. NCBI lineage: Eukaryota > Viridiplantae > Streptophyta > Magnoliopsida > Asparagales > Asparagaceae > Asparagus > Asparagus kiusianus. The sequence goes on from BQKN01000822.1 coordinate 156,243, forward strand.
GGTAGCACGGCCTCACATCCGTATACCAATGAATACGGGGTGGCTCCCGTAGGTGTGCGTACGGTGGTGCGATAAGCCCAGAGCACTTCACCGAGTTTATCATCCCAGTCTCGCTTATTGGTCTTCACGAGCTTTGACAGGATCTTAATGATCGTCTTGTTAAAAGCCTCAGCTAATCCATTCGTAGCGGGATAATAAGCTGTTGACGAAACATCTTGAATCTTGAACTTGTCGCAGAACCTGACAAAAGCGTTGCTTATAAACTGCGGACCGTTGTCATGAATGATCCGTCTTGGCACGCCGTGTCGGTAGATGACGTGATGCTTGATGAAGTTGATGACGTTGTTCGTCTTTACTTCTTTAAGTGGAATTGCTTCAGCCCACTTGGAAAAATAATCTGTGATTGCGAGAATAAATCGATCGCCTTTGACTAAAGGGGGAAAAATAGGACCAACAATGTCCATACCCCATGTTTCGAATGGCCAGGATGTGGTTGACGTGTGTAACCGCTCCGGTGGTTGGTGCATATAATTTGCATGCACTTGACAGGCGTGACATCCTCGTGCGTATTCGATTGCGTCACGTACCATTGTTGGCCAAAAATATCACATTCTTCTGATTCGATCATACAGCTTGGGACCAGGCTGATGCGCACCGCATTCTCCTTCGTGTGCTTCCTTAAGAACTTCTTCTGCTTCTTCATTCGAAAGGCACCGGAGTAGCAAATCGTCATACCCCCGACGGTATAATGTACGGGTCTCGGTATTATAGAAGAACCTTGGTGCTCTCCGGCGGATAGATTCCCTTTCTTTTACATCCTGTGGCAGAATACCATATTGGACGTAGTCAATGATGGGAAAACGCCAATCTCGGGACTCAGACCCGATTTGAGTTGAGTTCACCTCCTTGGCGTTTATGTTCTTATCATCTTCCTCCTCGATATCCATATTGTATATGGGTACGCAGAGTTGATGTGATCTTACTGTGACAAGCAGTTCAGTTTCGGGCGGCTGTGCGAGTGATACCGCTAGTGCTGCTAGTGCATCCGTATAAGCGTTCTGGAGACGAGGGATGTATTCGATATAGAATTTTTTAAAAGAATCTACCATTTTAATGGCCTCCTGATGGTACGGAATTAGGTCTTGGTTCCTGACTTCATACTCTCTACGGACTTGGTTGACTATCAATTGAGAATCCCCAAAAGCTTCGAGATATTCGACCCCCAGCTCCTTGGCGAAACTGAGTCCAATGAGAAGCGCGTTGTACTCGGCTACGTTATTGGAACATGGATCTGTCAGTGAATAAGCCCGAGGCATCACATGCTTCCCCAGGGAAACTAAGACAACTCCAACTCCGGAGGAGACTTTAGGACATCCAGGGGTTACTACCTTATTAACTGCTCTCGAAGCACCATCAAAGTATAATTGCCATACTTGTTGGTGTGATGTAGTATTAACCTCGTGGGTTTCATCCGGCAAGTCATCATATACTTCTGCCGTGTCCGTTGTCGGGCTTGCCGCCAAAAGATCACAAATCGCTTGTTCTTTGACCGACTTCTGTTGTTTGAAGTGCAAATCATACTGGGACAAGAGAAGGGCCCACTTCGCTAACCGCCAATTCATCGAACCCGGTTGCGTCATAAATACCCGTACTGGATTAACGTTAGATATAACGTAAATCGTCTGTCCGACCAAGTAATGCCGCATCTTTTGTACTGCGAATACCAATGCGAGACATTCTTTCTCAATCATTAGATATCGGGACTCGGCGCCTACCAAAGTCCGACTTAGGTAATAAACTGCCTGTTCGTGACCATTATCATCATCTTGTGCTAATAAAGCACTTATCGAATGGTTCATCGCCTTGATGTAAATCAAGAACGGCTTACCTAATTTTGGTGCGACAAGAACAGGAGGGTTTGTCAGATATGTCTTGATATCTTCGAGTGCTTTTTGACAGGCGTCGTCCCAAATAAATGACACACCTTTCTTGTTTAGCTTAGAGAAAGGTTGGCACTTCCTAGAAAGATTTGAGATGAACCGCCGGATGTAAGCTAAACGCCCTTGCAATCCTCTGAGTTCTCTTAGATTTCTCGGGGGTTGCAGTTCATGTATCACCTTCACCTTGTCAGGATTGATATGTATACCTTTAGTGGTGACGACGAATCCAAGGAATTTTCCGCTGGACATTCCAAGGAAGGATTTAGTGGGGTTCATCTTTAATTGATGACTCCGCATGAGATCGAACATCGTCTTCAAGCCCTTGATGTGATCTTCTTTATTGCGGCTTTTTACAACCAAATCATCAACGTAGCACTCAACCGTTTTCCTGAGATGTTCTTGGAAAATCTTAGTCATTGCTCGTTGGTACGTGGAGCCTGCATTCTTTAGACCGAAAGGCATCACCGTGTAGCAAAAGACACCGAGGGGTGTTCTGAACGCTGTATGCTTCTCGTCATCCGGATGCATCTTGATTTGGTTATATCCCGAAAAGCTATCCATAAAGGACATTCTCTCAAATCTGCACGTATTGTCGATGATGACATCCGTGATTGGGAGAGGAAAATCGTCTTTCGGACATGCCGCATTCAGGTCCCTGAAGTCGATGCATATCCTGATTTTACCATTTTTCTTCATGACTGGGACAATATTAGCTAGCCAGTCTGGATGCTGTTCCTCACGGATGAATCCTGAGTCGATCAATTTTTTAACCTCTGCCTCAATGGCTTCCATAATCTGCGGACGAAACTGTCTCTGCTGCTGTTTGACGGGTTTGGCATCCGACTTAATATCGAGGCGATGCATTGCCACATTGGGGTCGAGCCCTGGCATGTCCTCATAGTTCCAGGCGAAGACGTCAATATATTCCCTGATGAGAGCAATTAATTCCTCTTTCTCATTTGGGGGAAGACTATCGCTAATGAATATGGGCTTTGGGTTGGCTTCATCGTCCATATTAATTTGGACTATTTTGTCTTTAGTAGGGGCTCCCTCTGTTCAAACCTGTCACCGTACTGCATGTTCAGGTGATGAACCCATGGATCTTCCTAAGTTGGCATCTGATCGTCTTCTTCTATCGTCACAGGATCGACTGTAGTCATATGCGACATCAGCTTCTTGAAGACCTCCCCCAAACTTGCGTCGGAATCCCCAGCTGAAGAATTAGAGGAGTATCCGTTCTTGGTTTTGTTAGCAATTTGATCGATAATTTGCTAACCACCTTCATCATCAGACGAGGAAACATAGCCTAAGCCTCTTTTGTGACGGTAATAATCATCCGGTTTTCCTTTTGGCACATATGCTGCTTTGGCTGGAACTCGGGAACCTCAATCGAAGTATAAACCTTCTCCGAGTGCGAAATCATATCCCTATTTTTCCATGAGCTTGAGCGTTTCCGGACTATACTTAGATAAATGTCGACCAGGTTTATCTTCATCCTCATCTTCTCTTAGGAAATGATCTGGTAACGGAAAATTCTCTCCTTTACCGTAAATCACTTCTTTTTGCCCTCCTATTTTGGCAGGAACGATCAGGGTTGTCCCAAAAGAATGCTGGAGGTGTTTCTTTGTTACATAAGACGATCTGAGTGGCGTATATAAATCAGGGTTATCGCATACTCCCTTTATCGCATCATCAAGAGATAGTGAGTACTCTAAATCATCTTTTATTTCAATATTGGCAAGTTGCCAGTTACAACTGCCATCTGACGATTGTTCATCGTCAAGATTGATTACAAAGGGTACAATGTCATTTAAAACAAAACCACCATTGTAATCGAATCCGGCTTCGGAATCAGCTTCTTCTCCGCTGTCCGTGCCCTGGACCGATGGTTCCGTATCGGATTCGTTACCATAAAGGAGAGAATCAGTGAAATAATTCTCAAACCCTTTAAATGGTTGTTTATCCGCGACCACCATCCTTACCCTTCCATCAGTGTCGACATATTTCAGACACTGATGTAGGGTGGAGGGAACTATAACATTACTATGGATCCAAGGTCGACCCAGTAGTAAGTTATATGATGTCTCAGCATCAATCACGTAACACGTGACCTCTGTCTTCAGATCACCCATCTGACATTTTATCCGGATCTTTCCCAAAGGCCTTGACTCACTGGTGTTGAATCCATAAATGACCGTGCCTGTAGACGCCAATTTGCTGACCGGAATGCCGAGGCTATGCATCAGGCGAAGCGGCATAATACTCACAGCGGAACCCGGATCCACTTGGATTCGGTTGACTTCGCTGGAACCAATGTACCCGATGAAGTATAGGGGTCGATCATGATTCGAATTCTTCGTCTGCATGTCCTCTTTGGTGAAGGTAATGCAGGGAAGGTTCTTAGCCGCTACATTGCATTGTTGAGCTAACAGTTCCGGCTCTTCAGGTGCCGGCTTGATCCGAGTGAGGAACGCTTCTGAATCGGCCAAGGCCTCTTGTAAGGCTTCCCTGGTCTCCTTGGACAACCGCAGCAACTCATACAGCGTTATCCGCGCTGGGATATTGCCTAATTGAGCCATAATATCGAAAATACGCGGAGTTTTTAAGCTCTCCGGTTTATCTCTTCCAATCGGACGATTAAAACGAGACTGCTTCGGATTCTGCACCTCTTGGGGTCTCTTTTCTTTCTGCTTATCCACCGGCTGTCGTTGAGCCTCCTCAACCGGTTTAGGAACTGCAATCACCCCCAGCTCTGTGAGAGTTTTGGCTGGTCCCCGTTTAGTCACCCCCTGCCCAGCTAGCTGATCACTGAGTGATGGATAGTTGTAGTGATACTCATTTCCGCTTCTAGTGGCAAAGACTTCTTGTTCTTCTTCGGAAAGCGGGAAGGTTGGAGCTTCATCGCCGTCCTCTTCGAAAATTACAGACGTAGCATTGCAGGCCTTGCCTTTCCCCTTTCTTTTCGAGGAGGTCGCCCACTGCTCATCTTCAATGAGATCCGTATGAACCCAGAGGATTTCGCCGTTCGGGGCTGTGTGTGGCACAAGTCCCTTTTGGCGCTGTCCGTGTGGGTCATCATTCACCGTCTTCATTCCTACTTTGGTGACGCGTTTCGGCTCGAACCATGTTGTGGACACCGATCCAAAGCTGATTGATACTGCGTTTGCTCCTACATTCTTGGCAGGCTTCGGGGTTATGACGCCCACATCAATTAACGCCTGGATCTTATCCTTGAAGTGGAAGCATTGATTACCCCTAGGTGTGATTTGAAATAAATCACATGCTGAGTGGGTGGACCGCTCTGTGGTATGCGCAATACTTCGGATCCGTCACTTTGCTAGCCCCCTCTTGATCCACGATCGCCGATAGTTGGATTTTGTTGTTCTCCAACAGGTACTTGAAGATGCCGGGCACCTCGTCATCTTTGAAGGAGTACACCTTAGGAAATCTTGGCTCCGCTCTTTGCTTCTGAGACCGTTGTTGCCATTGCGGCTGCGATTGTTATGGCGCTCTTTGCTGTTGCTGTTGCTGATGTTACAATTAGAAAGTTTGATTAGCGTCAACTGCATTAGCATGTGCCTTACCTTTCCCCCTCGGGTTGAAATTCTGCGTTGGAGCGTTCGCCGCTTGTTGGCCTCTCTTCGCCTTCTTTCTCCTGAGGAATCGCTCAGCTTGCTCCCCTCGGACCTTCAGATCCTTCCACGTTTTGGACGGTGCTGTTCCCATTGCTTCCAACACGTCCAAGGAAAGATTGTTGTGGCAGGTCTGGAGAATGAACTCCTCGGTGATCGGGTCCCGGCAATTCATCGCCTTGTTCCGGAACCTTTTGACGAAGGTGTCGACTAACTCCCCATCCTTCTGCTTCTCATCGAGCAACGATCCGATAGATATCTTGGTGTCGTCGTCGAAGAAATTTGTGAGGAACTTAGTCTCCATGTCGTCCTAGCTATTCACGCTACCTGGCTTGAGGCGGCGATACCAATCGAAGGCGGCTCCGCGAAGAGTGCCAACGAATGACCGCACCATCAGAGGCTCATTGCCGGAGATTACCCCTAGGTGTGATTTGAAATAAATCACATGCTGAGTGGGTGAACCCTTCCCCTCAAACGGCGTGAAGTTGATTAGGTTGAACTTCGTCGGATATGGAATTGATTCCCATTCTCTTGGGTATGGACAAGGAATGCCCGTTTTCTTCACCTCTTGAGCAGAAATCAACGTATTGATCTTGCTTTCGAGGTTTTTGAGCTTCAAACTTTCACCCGTGTTATCGTTAGCACGATTTTGGGGTGGAAGCGTGGTGTTGTGACTAGCATCCTCATTACCACCCCCTGCATTGACGGGCGGATTATTGGCATTGCGAGCCTCATCTGTATCCGTGTGCTCATCTTCCTGAACAACCTGGTTACGGCGGCTTGGTTCGCCTTGTTGGTTCGTCAGTGCCTGGATCTGTTGCTCATGCATTTCTCTCATATTCTGCATGGCCATCTGCATTTCGAATCTGAAGCTCTCCTGTTGTTTGGCTATGGCATCTTCGAGCATCTTGGCTACCTGTTCCGCGCTTATCATGAATGACTCGCGGGGTTGTCCTTCGCTGGATACGGTATTGTCAGATGCAACTACCGAGCCGGCATCTGATTCTTCATCTCCCGAAGGTAATCTTGTCCGAACCCTACCATACGTTGCACGAATGATAACTCCGGACTGCAGACGAGTTACACGTCGGGGCACCACTGGAATCGCCTCGGGATTGTCTTGAGCCGATGTTCCCTTGCTGGTCATATTAGCGGTGACCCTTGGAAATTTTCCATCACCGACCGCCGTTCTTCTTTGCCGGAAACGCCTATGCCTTGGTTTTGGCGTTTCGGTACTAAGCCTTTCGAACACTGAAACTCTCTCGGGGACTGCCTTGATGCAGTTACACTCAGACAGTACCGCCCGAATGAGCTTTGAACAAGGGCACTGAGTTTCTAGCCTTCGAGGACTTCTCTTCCTGGCTTTGCTCGTACCCCCAGCACGATAGTACAGCTCGTCCGTTTGAAAGTCGGAGCAATCTATCGTGTGTTGGCATGATTTCTCAGGTATAACGTAATCTTCATCAGACGATAACGTTTCCTTCTGAGAGCGAGCTACCTTCTTCGGGCTTTCGAGAGTCATGCACCTCGAAACGCGCCTTTGTGGGCGTGAATTCTCAACGGGCTCCTGAACTTCAATGCGCAAAGTAATGTGCTTGGGTGCCATGATTTCTTTGTCATGTTGAGGATTGCGGCGACCCCCAGCATGTTGATTCGTTCGGGGTTTCCTTAGCGGGCCCAAACGTTCTTGGACCGGAGCTTTGCTTCGCTCCTCGGGCAGTGGACCGAGGCGCTCCAAAACCGACTTCCTTTTCTGGGATGGTCCTGCGGGATCTCCCGGAGCAGTTGTGGAAATCATCGGCGGTTTGGATTGATTCGCCAAAAGTTTCACTTTCGAAGGCTGCAGTTGTTGCTCCTTAGCCTGAATTGTCGCTTCAGACTTTGGCCTCCAAACTTTGCGAGTTGGTGGCGGTTTCTTGGCCACGTCTTTCTGTAGCTTTCTACGGGCTTCTTCAGCTTGAGCCCGTGCCTGCGCTGATAGTGCGCGGCGTTTGCGAATGCGCTCCTCCAGTGTTGAACGGTTCCGTTTGACACGGACCCATTCCATTGTTGGCGGCTTGGAGGAACCACCATTCATTGATTGTTGAGGCTACTTGCCTCTCTTGTTCTTCAGATCTGCATTGTAACGGATCCCGTCAACTGACTCCATGGCCTTTGCGAATTGTTTCGCAAGGCGTTGACGTTGCCTTTGGCGGGCTCTCTTCGAAAGAGTCACCACGCCCTCTGCGGCAGAAGGGTTGGCCAGAGCAGATCTGACCTGGTTGGGAATTGGAGGAATCTCACCCGATGCAACTTTGGCATCCAATGGGGCGAGATCTTCGTTGGTGTTTTCAGCATCTTCATACCAACGAGCTTTTCTCCTGGAGGAGAACTTCTTGGACTTCCGGGGGGAGGTAGATCCGGACGAGGACGACAGGTACTCCTTGAACTTCTGTTGGTCGAATTCGTACTCGACCTCCTCCACGACCGAGATTGAGATCCGCGGCTGCGACGCATCGATCTCGGCAGCAAGATCGTCGGCTCCCACTGTGGTCGCCATATTGTTCGTGGTAAAAATCGTGTCTTTCTTCATTGACATCATTGTTATCTTAGTTAACAGTTTTTCGAGTTACAAAGATCCGGTCTTTTTATAAGATCCGGTTACAATGAAAATCAAATAAAAGAAAAGAAAAAATTACAACTTTCTCCTTTTGCCGAGCAAATCACGAGCTCCTGTTTTGCGGTCGCTCTCTTGCGTGGGTTCTTCGCCTGCGCCGGGGTTTATCCGTTGACCACCGCGCGATCTAGATCTGGTCGGATCTACGCAGTACGACGGGTATTATTTCACCAACGAAATAATAGCCGGGGGGG
>BQKN01000822.1:169664-206049 GCA_022839385.1 Asparagus kiusianus
CGCTGTTTGAAGAGAATTGTAATTTTGTTTTGTTTTCATTGTGTAAAGGTCTTATAAAAAGACTAATTTTTGTTTTCGTTGTAAACATCTGAAGTTTGTAATGAATCCCGTAATGAAACAATCAATTTTCTCCACAAACAAGCTGGCGACCACAGTGGGAGCCAACAGCCTCGCTACCGAGGCTGTCGTGCCGTAGCCGACGATCAAGATCCCGGTGTTCGAAGAGGTCGAATACGAATTCGACCAGCAAAAATTTGAGGAATATGTTTCCTCCTCCTCCTCCAGATCTTCTTCTTGCAAACGCAGGAAAACCACTGCCGTGAAGAACGCGACTTCAGATCCAAAGACCAGGGCTGATGATCTGAACCCGAATGTAGTGGAAGACCCCTCTCCGGCCTCCAAAGAAACCAGATCCAACGTTCGTGACAACTCCTTGAAAGTCAAGGAGTTGCCCGTTGAAAGTACAGCAGTGCTGACGAAGAGGGCTCGTCAAAGGCGGCGTCAACGCCTCGCGCGCCAATTTGCTAAGGCTTTGGATTAGGTGGATGGACTCCATTACCAAGCAGATCTAGAGTTCAGAAAGCGCCAAGTGGCTAATCTATCACCACGACCAGCATTGGGATCCTCCTCCCGACCTCTGGTTAACGAATGAGTTTGTATCAAACGAACCCGCTCTACTCTCGAGGAGCGAATCTAGAAGTACCGCGTCTTGTTTGCGCATGCCCGGACCCTTGTGCGAAAAGCACAGGAAGTGCAAAAGGAAGAGGCAGTTAAGAGATCGCTAAGATCTAAACAAGTTTGGATACCAAAAGCTAAATCAGCACCTAAGGCAAAAACAAACAGAGCTATCATTAAGCCTTTGTCAACTTCAGATCCCGAACCCCCGATAAAGCCTAACCGTAGCGTGGATTTCCCCAAGTTTAGGATTCCTCTGAAGGATCACCTCGGTTCTCTATCCGAAGATCGAGGCAAAGTGCCAATTAAGGAATGTTGGGGACCATTAAAGGAACCCCGAGCAAACATCCAGACTGGGGGTCGTACGCGACCTCCTAACAAGTTGGTTTCTGCAACGGCCCGCTTGGGGGTGCGTATAGAAAACCAGGAGCCCGTTAAGGTTTCACGCTCACAAAGGTGTAATTCCAAACGTGTGACTCCCGTAGACGCCAACAAGACGATGTTTACTCAGAGGAAAACACGTCAGACAGATGAACGTGTTATACCTGAGAATTCATGCAAACAGCCGATAGGTTGCTCTGACCGCAACGTCGATGAGTTGTACTATCGGACTGGGGGTATGAATAAATCTCGAAAGAGAGGTACCTAGAAAGCGGACTCTCACTGTCCGTGTACCAAACTAATCAGGACAGTATTATCAATTTGTAGCTGCCCCAAGACCACTCCGCGGAGGGTCTCGGTATTCGAGAGTATCTCCGCAAAAGCATTGAAACCCAAATCAAGGCGTTCTAGCAAGAGACGATCGGCCAATCGAGACGACGAACTCCCAGCATTCACCATCAATATGGTCAATAAGGGGAAGTCTCTGATTACTTCTAACCCCGATTTCTCCCCAGGAAAGAGAGTCAATTCGGGGATAGCCCAACTAATGTCTCGTCTTCAATTAGAAGCCGCCGGGCCTGAACAATCCGTAGTCATCGCCAACGTGACTGATAAGAGGAAATCTACCCGACCTTCTGATTCGGACCCCCTTATGTCACATCATCTAACTCGGCTACGTGCAGGGACTACTAGACGTAGAGACTGTTGGAGGATAACCAGGGGACTATCCTCGGACGATGAAACGTCAGACGCTTACTCGGCAGTCGCTTCAGAAGCTACCGTATCCAGCCCCGGACAATCTCATGAGGTGTTTATGATCAACACCGATGAAGTAGACAAAATGATTGAGGATGCTTTAGCCAAGTAGAAAGAAGCATTCAAGATCGATGTGGAAATGGATATGCAGGAGATGAGACAAATGCACGACCAACAAATCCGAGCTTTGTCGAATCAGCTAGGTGAGTCCATCTGTCACAGCACTGCTAACCAAACAAGTAGCGATTCAGATGTGGATGAACACAATGCTGGGGGTGGTCCCACTAAAAATAACGATGCTGGGGGTGGACCCACCAATGATGATAACACTGGGGGTGGCCTCATTATTCCTCTCGAAAATTGTCCAAAACAGGATATAGATGAGGACTAAAAGATGAAGGACCTCGAGAGCAAAATTAACGCTTTAATATCTGCTCAAGAGGTAAAGAAGACCGGCATTCCGTGTCCTTACCCGAAAGAGTAGGATTCGATCTCGTATTCGGCGAAGTTCAACCTGATCAACTTCACGTCGTTCGACGGGAAGGGCTCGCCCACTCAGCATCTAATCTACTTTGTCCCACTTGGGCATGATTTCTGGCAACGATCCCTTGATGGTTCGGTCATTCGTTGGTACCCTTCGTAGGCCTGCCTTCGATTGGTACCGCCGTCTCAAGGCTAGATGCGTCAATAGCTGGGAGGACTTGGAGAGCATGTTCCTCGCTCATTTCTTCGATGATAACGCCGAAGTGTCAATCAGGACACTCTTCAATGAGAAACAGAGGGACGGAGAGTCGGTGGATACCTTCATCAAACGTTTCCGCAATCAGGCAATGAACTGTAAGGATCCTGTCACGGGGGAATTTGTCTGCAGACTTGTCATAACAACTTATCCATTAACATCTTGGACGTTATGGGAATAGAGCCGCTCAATATCTAGAAAGATTTGAAGGTGCGCGACGAGCAGGCCGAACGTTTCCTCAAAAGGAGGAAGGTCGAAAGAAGTCGAGCGATGGCTAACCCTCTGAATCCGAGTCTCGTTTCTCATGAAGAAGGGAAGGCGCCTACAACAATTGTTGACGTTAATCAGACGTCGCAATAACAGCCCCGAAGACAACAGAAGACTTCGGATCCGAGGCTCCAAAAAGAGTACTCATTCAAGGACGAAGACGTTCCAGCCATCTTCGAGACCCTTCTCAAAAACAACAAGATCAATCTGCCACCCATCACGAATCAGGAGGAAGCTGACAATACTGTGGATCTGAAGTACTACGCGTACCACAAGAGGATCCTTCATCCCACTAAGGCGTGCTTTACTTTAAAGAATAGCATCCAAACCTTGGTTGAAGCCGGTGTCATAACGCTAGGGTAAAGCAATTGAGAACGGCAACACTCCAAAGAGTATACGAGTATAAACTGCTTCTCAATCCTCCGACCGATATAAGAGGTTAAACTGCTCACTGACACTCCGAAAAGTATACGAGTATAAACTGCTTCTTAAAACTCCAATAGGTAAATGAGTCTAAACTGTTTCCCACTTTTAACGGGAAGTTCCTGGAGAATATTACGCTAATATTCTTAAGGATAACCCGATCATGTAACCGAATGTAATGATAAACCTAGTTTCACGAAGAAGCTGGGGGTGGATGATTCATGTAACGGGAAGTTCCCGGAAGAATATTATATGTAATTTTCTTAAGGATAACCCGATCATTACAAACAAAGTGATAAACACTAAACCCCCACTGTGATTTCCGAACACTCTTTTGCTGAGACGAGATTCGATCGCTTCGTTGGATCAATCTTCCCTCACAAAACTCCTATTGGTGTTTGACGACAGATCAACATTTCCTCACAAAATCCCCCACCGATCAGACTAATTGACGGTGGGACCACCAAAATTCCTTTCGGTTGAATCCACTCAAACTTCTATGTGTTTGTACACTCAACATTCCCATTATTAAATTCCAGACATAATGCTTGGAATTTTGATCTGTCAATCTTTGACGAATTGTCAAACCCCTTCGTGTTAAGTCCTTATCACTTGACACTAAGAACCCTTACTGAGTGATTTGTACAAGTCAACACTCCTACTATGATTTGTACTCCCACTCCTACTGTTTACCTGATCAAACCTTCCTACAATTAGGGCCAAAACCAAAATTCTCTCTCGATTTCTCCAATGAACGAGAGGTCTATTTTCAAATCGAGTGATCAAACCTTCCTACAGTTAGGGTCAGCTTAAACTCCTGCTTGGTCAAACCTTCCTACAGTTAGGACCAAAATCATAATTCACTCTTGATAAACGAGAAATTCATCTTTAGTTCAGTAATCAAACCTTCCGACAGTTAGGGTTATCCGAATCTTTTCGATTCTCGGAGTGGAGATACCACTCTTAGTTTCACCTTTCCGGATTCTGGGAGTAGAGATCCCATCTCAAGTCTCCTTTCCAACTGGAGATAGAATATAAAATTCTTCCTCTTCAGTGTTGGGAGGTAGAATATAAAATTCTTCCCCTTCCATTTCGGGTTCGTCTTTGCCCCAAGAGAAGACACCACTTTTTTCATAACACCAAAATCCGTGCTTCACACGCACAGGGAATTTTATCCCGAAGCCTAAGTAGGGATAAGTCAACACCTAATACGCGTTGCCAGTTTAGTCTTTCACCGATTAAAGAAGACACCAGAATTCCAGTCTGGGGAATTTTATCCCAAAGCCTAAGAAGGGATAAGTCAGCGCCTAACACGCGTTGCTGGTTAGTCTTTGACCGTAAGAGAGACAAAAGCCCACATATTCGATATTGTGGCAGGTTGTTATTCATAACGCCAAAATCCGCGCCTTACATACACGGGGAATTTTATCCCGAATCCTGAGTAGGGATAAGTCAACGCCTAACACGCGTTACCGGTTAGTTCTTAACCATAAAAAGAACCAAAGCCCACATATTCGACATTGTGGCAGGTTGTTATTCATAACGCCAAAATATGCGCCTTACACGCGTAGGGAATTTTATCCCGGATCCTAAGATGGGATAAGTCAACGCCTAATACGCGTTGCTGGTTAGTCCTTAACCGTATAAAGGATAAAAGCCCACATATTCAATATTGTGGCAGGTTTTTATTAATAACGTCAAAATCCGTGCTTCACACGAATGGGGAATTTTATCCCGAAGCCTAAGCAGGGATAAGCCAACGCCTAATACGAGTTGCCGGTTTAGTCTTTTACCGATTGAAGAAGACACCAGAATCCGAGCCTAGGGACTTTTATCCTGAATCCTAAGTAAGGATAAGTCAGCGCCTAACACGCGTTGCCGGGTAGCCTATTCCCGTAACAATGACGAAGTCTACGTATTCGAAGTCGTAGCATCAAGTCTAAGGGAGTTCATTCCTTTAGCACAACGTCACATTCGGAACGGATTTCAATAATCCGCTTGCTAGCCCGACTCAAACGGTAGTCGGTAAAGGCATATCAAATTCGTTGATGGCTGAGGATTTGCCAAAAATCCTAAGTCTATGTCTGATACACGTTGCTGTTTAGTCTTTTCACAGGAGAAAGACGAAGTCTACGTATTCAATATCGTAGCACTAAAAGGGTTAACTCTTTTAGCTTAATGTTACATGCGGAACGGACTTAAAACAACCTACATGCTAGCCCGACTCAAACGGTAGTCGGTAAAGGCTAATCAAACCCGTTGATGGCTGAGAATTTGCCAAAAATTCTATAAATGCGAGTCATTGACGCATCAACTTTATTTGCTGGTCTCGTGACTTGAGCATCCAACAACTTCAGGATAAGATCTATATATGTAGATGAAACAACTTTAATAGTTGGTCCTACAGCCCCAAATTTGAGACCACCATGCTCCAATACCTTAAGAGCTTAAACTGTGTATACTCCAGTAAACGTAAGAGTATAAAACTGTGTCAACGTCGGGCGATTCAAAACCCTAAGGTCAACGCCGGTCAACGCGTAACCCTAGGTCAACGCCAGTCAAACGCGTTGCGACCAAAAGTCAACGTCGGACGATTCAAAACCCTAAGGTCAACGCCGGTCAACGTGTAACCCTAGGTCAACGCCAGTCAACACGTTACGACCAAAAGTCAACGTCGGACGATTCAAAACCCTAAGGTCAACGCCGGTCAACGCGTAACCCTAGGTCAACGCCAGTCAACACGTTGTGACAAAAAATCAACATCGGATGATCCAAAACCCTAAGGTCAATGCCGATCAACGCGAAACCCTAGGTCAACACCGGTCAACGCGTTGTGACAAAAAGTCAACGTACGGCGATCTGGAACCCTAATTCAGCACGATGTGACGGAGATAGTCCGTCCAAAGTTAACTCAACGACACGAGCCAAACTCAACTCATCAGTTTTAGATTCGAGACTCCGATGATGGCCAGACGATAAACGCAGCGCCGGAAGGACTTCAGCTATTCGTCAAAGTATCGAATAGACTGAAAATAAAAGGAGTTAAGAATCAAAGCTAACTACAGGTCCTTCACGCCGACTGAAGGCTGGACCAATCACATCTAAAGTATTCTAGCCTCTTCTACAAAAGAAACGAGTCTGGAACGCTTTGGAGGGGGTATCTGTAGGCATCGAAAATTGCCTATAGGTCTCCACGAACGGCTTAGTGCTAAGAAAAGATGATGAACGTCACTATCCAGTTCATAGAAGCTTGATTGACGTTGACAAACGCTTGAAGTGAATCGACGAACTACGTGAAGAAACGGAGTTTCAGAATAACGAGGATACGAATTGATCGGGAGCCCCGCGTCGCTTACAAAAGGTGCAACGCCCCTCGTATCCCATCTTAATCCACAATAATCTCATCATCCAAGCTTATAGGTCTCGTCGCCGGCTTTCCAACGCACTTTGAATCACTCAAATCCGAGTTCGGATGAAGAAGTTACGGAGAAAATAGACAAATGCGCAAAACGGAACGTCTCAGACTGAGTTGAGACACCCCGAGGTGCCTCGGCACGAACGAGACACCCCAAGGTGTCTCGGCCAAGGCCGAGACACCCTAGGGTGTCTCCAGTCCCTAAAAACGCCCGTTGTGGGGTTTTAACCGCCCGGAACTCCCCCTGAGCCTATAAATACAGCCTCAGGCCCTCATTTTTCTGGATCTGGATTTCTCGAGCGTTGGCGAAGCCCTGCCGAATTGAGGAGTGAAGATCCACGAATTTCAGAGAGGAGGAGGAGAGATCGGATCGAGTTCGTCGGCATAAAGAAGAGGAACTCGTCAGATCTGCATCGCCCGTGTTCATCCCTTAAGATTACCCCGTTGTGGTGATCTTAAGAAGAGCAATTATCTCGCTGTTGCCGAGATAAGCGCTACAGTTTCTTAATTCCTTCGTGAATCAACGAAGCTCTACCCGATTTTTTAGCAATCAGATCTGATCGATGGCGGTCCACGGATATCAACATCCCCGTCACAGGCCAAGATCCCACGCAAGAAGAAGACCGATAAACGATCTCTACGCTGTTTGAAGAGAATTGTAATTTTGTTTTGTTTTCATTGTGTAAAGGTCTTATAAAAAGACTAATTCTTGTTTTCGTTGTAAACGTCTGAAGTTTGTAATGAATCCCGTAATGAAACAATCAATTTTCTCCGCAAACAGTGGTCTACTAGAAACATTTGGTAAACTAGATTTTCTTTTTAAATCAAAACAATATTCTGCCAAATGACCAAAACGACCACAAAGAACACATTTATACACATTAGCATGCTTATGATGATCATGATGAGTATGAGCATATGAATGTGAATGTGTACATGATGATGAAGCTACATGAGATGCACAAGGAGCATTGGCATTCTTAATTATGTCTGCATCATAACAAAACTTAGCTAAATGACCTTGACGGCCGCAAATTGAACACTTATAAGTTTTGCTATACATGTGTGCATAATGAGTAGATGATTTTGACTTAGTCTTAGCACACATATTCATAAGCTTCTTATGATTACTGATGCATGTTTTCAAAGTTGAATCTAAAGATGAAATGCGTTTATTCACAAGATTCAAATCATCATTAGGCACATATGAATTTTTATTAGAAGTAGAACATAAATAGTTATTTATAAAAGAAGCAGTATCTTTTTGTATGTTCTTTACTTCTAACATGGCATTATTTTTGTCATGAGTCAAGTTAGCAATATCCAATTTCATCCAAATTTGGCATATCATTATTTTCTTTAAAAGCATCATTCTCTTGAGAAATGATATCAAATTTGGAAACTAACTTCTCATGATCGGATTTTAAACCTTCATGCTTGCTTTGTAAATCAATAAAATTTTTATGCAATTTGTTATAGGCATGCAATAATTTTTTACTAGCACAAGCGAGTTCATCAAAAGATAAATCATATTCGGATTCGGACTCGCTTACCACACTAGGGTTATCGCCTAGTGGCCGTGTGCATAATGATGCTCCACACACACTTGAAGAAGAATCCTCCAAACTACGTTGGATTTCCTCCAAGTTGCCTTGATATACTTATATAAATTTCCATAAATTGTAAGCACTATCAAAATGAAAAAAATTGTAAGAAAAGGATGAGTCAAAAGCATTAAGAAAAAATTCTAACAAAAGCTTGTTTATTGTAAACATTCTATGATCATTTTTATACCACTTGGATTTCTCCGTAGTGGGTACAAAATAAGCATCATCTATAATTTCCCATAAATCGAAGTATCTAGATCGAACAAAAAGTTTAAATCTACCACTCCATTGGGCATAGGGGAAATTATCTAATCTAGGAGCAATATTGATGGCATAACCTAAACAAGGTGCACCGTGCATATCCATAATGTAAATTATATGCAAGCAAGATACAAATAATCTCAAAACTAGATTAGCACAAGAAAGATAACTTGGATCTTTAACTCAAGACGATTAGACCTTAAATCAAAGAGCACCAAGCTCTGATACCAATTGTTAGACCCTAAGGTCGCTATGAAAGAACCCTAGAGGGGGGGTGAATAGGGTTTATGCTAATCTAATCCGATTTAAATGCCAATTAAAACTAATTAATAAATATATCCTAGCAAGTATGATATACTACAAGATATGTGCAAGGATATACAATATAAACAAGGGTAAACAATATGATTATGCAACAATGACGATATAACAATATGCAATAATAAATGCGCCAATGCCAAACCCATACACAAGGAAATGATCACGGAGTTCGGACCTTCCGTCCTACGTCTCCGTTCCACACTCCCGAGGAGAATCCACTACACAACTTGGTTTAGAAGCCGGAACTTCTCTACACACTCGTTTTTCTAGCTAACCGAAAACTCTACACACTCGGTTATCAAGTCAACCGACAACTCTCACAAATCCTCACAATGTACATACACAAGCTACAACCTCAAGTATTGGTCCTAACGTATCACCTCTCTCAAGTGCTCGGAATTATCACCTCTCACTAGGCCACCGACGCCACTCCTCTCGGTATCGACTACGTCCTCACCACACACTCCTCTCGGTGTACAAGTGTATTACAAAGTGAACTCATAATGAAGGCACAATACAAATGATTGTTCTCTAAACAAGATGAGAACTCAATTAGGCACAACTCTAAGTCACAAACCCCACAACCCGAAATGTACTATGAATGTAAATATTATAAGCTTAATAGGTTGTGTGTGAACAAAGAAATAAAACAATATAAACTCAATATGAAATCTAGCTTATGAAATTAAGAATAATCATAAGAAATGCTACAATTGAGTTTAAGGAAACTTCTCTATAGATAACAAGAGAGAGGGAGAAGAGTGAATGCTCAAACACCAAGGATGATCTCCACTTGCTCTTGTGAAATTCTCTTCACAAACAAAATTCTTAAACGCTTAAAAGCTTTTTAAACAAACACTAAACAAAACTTAAACCCTTGTTAAAATTTTGTTAAAACATTCTCTTGCATTGTATAGAAGATATGAAGGCAATGGGGTATTTATACATACTCAAAACTTCAGCAAAAACCCCAAGAAAAGACCAAAAACTCATAAACAAACAAATCAAAAAACTAGTCGTTACTGTGTAACGGCTCTTTGATAAGTCGACTTATGACTCGACTCATGAGTCAACTTATGAGTCGACTAATAAGTTAGCTTATGTGAGTCGACTCAGCAGAAGAAAAATCACAACTACGCTACACTTCGTGAGTTGACTTATAAGTCGACTTATGAGTCGACTAATTAGTAGACTAAACGTGCACAGATCTGAAATGCATAGAAAAACTCAATTTTGAAATACTTTTAAAAATAGCAAATAAATTCCAAAAATTATGAAACTTTGAGAAATTATTATAAACATATAAATAAACATGTTACAAAAAGAATTTTTTGGAATTGCACTTTACATTTGTAAAATATTATCATTTTGCAAAATAGTCCAAAAACATGAAAACTAAACATACATGTTTTGACATTTTGACTAAATTATATTTAGAAATAATACAAAATGATTATATAGACTTAAAGAAAGATGTAAACTATTGTTATGAAGTCTATAAACAATGAATACAATATTTTCACAAATACAATTGAATATGAAACATATGAATATGTACATGAATATATATATTTGTTTCATATCTATGAAATTAAACCAAAACACAATAATAGATATGTAATCTCATATTTATAAACATGAAAACTCAAAACTATGTATGTATATATATAACTATATATATACATAGAAACCAAACATATATGTATAAATGAAACTATATATACATAGAAACCAAAAACTAAATTGTGTGTGTATATATATATATAACTATGTGTGTGTGTGTGTGTGTGTGTGTGTGTGTGTGTGTGTGTATATATAAACCAAAACTTGTGTTATATATATATAACTATATATATACAAGGAAGCCAATATAATATGTGTGTATATATGATTGAGCTTAAAGTACTAACACACATAATATAAGAACCTAAACTACATATACCCAAGCTTGTGATCTTCAACGAAGCTCTATCTTGGTACACTTGCGGATGAAGCTTGAACTTGGATCTTCAACTTTGAATTGCAATGCTTCACTCCACGATTCCGCCAACCTCCATTGGATATGATCGTGAATGCGTAATTCCATCCATCCTCCAACATGTTGTTTGTCTACAATTGATACAAAAATACAAATACTAGACAAACAACATTAGAAGTAAATTGTTTGTAAATCATCAACAAAACAAGAAGGCCAACAAGATCTAGTCATAGCCAAACTGATGAGTGAATCAACAAAGCAAGTAAGGCTAAATATAACATTTTCGTCCCATTTAGCCTAGCAACAAGGAAGCTGGTTTGATATTCACCCACCAGTTGAAACACCTGCTGTGTAAACAAATAAAATCTTTGCTACTTGCACCATCGTCCAACTCATCCCCGGGGCTTATATCATCGACTTTGGGATAGTAAAGTCGATAATGATCCTTTCTCTGAAGAAGCCTACAACTCCTGCTGGATATTTGATCATCCACTTTGAGCATTCATTCCTTTGAAGTAATGAAATACCCTCCCCCACTTGGTGTATCAACTTACTTCAACAAAGAGCAATGTAGAGTGATTCATATCACCGGATACGTATATGGTATCTCCACTAAGATTTAGAACCTAATCCCTGGGCAACCATCTTTCTGCTTCAAGTATTCAGTGGCCAATTCCCTTAGTCCATGATGGATGTAGCTAACCATCCCAAGTAGAAGGGCCAAGTTATACCCAGTAGCAAGCAACATGGTAGGTAATAACATCTTGATGGAGATATGATCCTTCGGTGGAGAAGGTACAACGCAACTCTTCAACCAAATCGAGAAGAAACCTGCAAGAAGAGCCAACTCAGATATAGGCTCTTTTGCTTGATGGTGGAAATTCTTGAACTTATTACCCGCATGACATCCACATTCATTTAACTTAGTGTTGTGAAGGACTTGACCTTCATTAAAAATCCACATCCCAATTTCAGCCTCCATAGCTAGATGGATCAAATCCATATTTCCCTTTTTACTTACATTAGGAAAAAGTATTCGGTCCAAGGAAAGTAAGAAACGGTAGAATCATGTTTGGTGTTCGCGACCATCCTTTGACAGATAAGGAAATGGCAAACTAATTCTCAGAACGCCTCTCCAACTTAAGCAGTGTGTGAATAGATATTCAAGTCTTCATTTGTCAAAAAGAACTCTTCATACGGACGATCTCTGATGGGCAAACATGACACTTCAAATATCTCATGCAACCCAATCTCGATCTTGCTTGTCAAAGTGAAAAAATGTTGCTATCAATATTGTATTCTCCAAGATGTCGTACAAGACAGGTGCACAAATCTCAGCACCATATTTGTGGCTTTTTTTGCAGAATAAATCCCCGCTCTTCTTACCCTCTCTTCAAAGATGACAAGAATCAAATTCACCAAACAGGTCCACCATTGGGTATCTATTGATCTGATCTAACCAGGGAATCTTGTATCCCTATCTGGATATTGTGCATTAATCTTGGCAAGTTCGTTCCCAAAAGTATTCAGGACAATGGCAACTTCATTAACAAGCGCATCCTCATTAACAAAACCTAGACACGGACCTATGATATTAACTTCATAGAGTCCTTCTTGATGAAAGCCACCATCATATTTCAAGGCACCCACCTTAACGCTATCTTTCTTATTGGTGAGAGTACAGTGCATAAGGCGAGGCACTACGAGACACAACAAGTACAGAAAGGAGACCCAAAGCTCTATCATCGGTAAGTGATAACAATAATCTCCTTAGGTGTAGGACCAACATTCCATCTCACAATTGAATATGGAAGATCCATTAGGATTGATATCTCAAAAAAAGAAAGTGAGGCTTCCCCGACATATCCTCGTTAGAAATAGAGAACTTCACATTCGTGATTATCTCCCGCAAAGTTCGATAATCCCCTAATCATATAGCCTCGATCCTTTCTTGGCTACTACCTTCAAGAAATAAAGGGACATTCACATCAAAGGCATGCGTCACTTTAGGGTCATGAGTCCTATCATGACCATAGTAGTTATGGCAGTCAACAAGAGCCTTCGAGTAAGAAATTGCATAGGAGACGAATAAAGAATGAGTCAGAGGACAAGGACAAAATGAAATCAATCAAGTCTTCACAATCAAAAGAGAAGGTCACTATAGGCGAACCTCACTCATAATTGATAGTCATCTCTACTAAATAAGTGTTGACAAGATAAGCGAAATTCATAATGAAAGGAGTGAACTTCAACGCTGCAATCAAATTCTCTCAAGAGCTCACTTGGATCTAGTTGGCGGACTCGTTGCCCAAGCCAAAGTGGCGAGCCTCATTCAAGCAAAGGTCACCCATATCAAACTAGCAGACTTCGCTCAAATGAAGATCACTCAAGTCAGAATAGTGATCTTCGCACAAATGAAGTTCACGATAAAAGCCCAAAAGGCTAATAAAAATGAGCTACGCCTGAGAAGGAAATCTCGCCATATCAAGCGTCATTAATGGCCGCTAATGAAACTTCATTGCCATCGATGGAAGTTCATCGGTAAGACCACGATTGGTCATAAAAATCCTGCCTTTGGCAGCGAATGGAGTTTTCAAGTGTCCTAAGACACTGTTTGAAGCCCAATGGGTTGAGATTTGACTGATCCAAAGATCACCGTAGATGGGTTCAAAGCTTACCCATGGCATTTCCAACTGCGCCAACACGTCTTCTACCTTAGACTAATGAGCTCCCTTAGCGGTGTCTCTTTCTCAGGAGATTTCATGACAAGGAGCCATTGAGGAACAAGTATTTGGAGTTCTGAGAAAGGTAGGGTTTTGAGAAAGATAGAGGGTTTCTGAAAATCAAAGTGAAAAAGAAAGGAGACAAATAGTTCTATTTATAGATAGACCCTAAACTTTGCTAAAGATTTCTTGCCCTAAACTTCACCGAAAATCTCACCCCGAACTTCGTCAAAGATTCTCGCCTTGAACTTTGCCGAGAGTCTCATCCTAAGCGAACTTAACCACAATTTTGGGCATTGAGGATTTGAAGTTGAATTCTTAGGCAGAGCCTCACCTAACCGACTCGCTAAGCCTCGTTAACAGACTTACTGAGCTTCGCCCAGACAATTATTTCTCAAGTAAGCAAACTTTTTCCCATTCAGCATAGGATTAAGGTGAACCTCAACAAAATAACATAGTGAATTTTACTAAGTCTCTAAATTGAGAAAATTCTAAATCAATTTCTTTGAGACCCTATATAGTGAAACTCGCCAAAATTACTTGGTGAATTCCACTAATTCTTCAAATTGAGAAAGTTTCCAACTCAATTTTTTTGAGACCTTATTTGATGAACTTCAATTCTACCCTCGCCAATATAAGGAAACTTGAGCTTCGCCTCCAACACAACTCCATGTAGTGTTCAAGTTTGCTATAGAACTAAAGTACGTATAGATCAAACACATGAAGATGGGCAATTTTAGAAAAAGAAAGTTTATTTTTACTGATCGAAGACTTTACTACATAAAGGCGACATTCAGACTATTCAATTATAAAGATGATTGTTATTTGTTGCTATTTGCCACTGCCCTATACTCCTAACCATGGGTAGTGTGAAGGATGAGGAACAAACACGAGCTGCACTAAGCTATAGCTCTTATTTCTTCGATCTCACAAAATTTGGGGAGCGAAATTTCTCCCCATATAGAAAATATAGCTCATACTTACTCCTCTAGAGACTCTACACCAGGAGAGGAGAAAGAACGGTTGAATAAGAAATCCCCCCTTGCACAAGACTGAAACAAGTCAAGGGGAAGAAGCACAACTTGCAACTAAAAGTCGACGTTGGACCTGAGTCAAGCACAAGACATCTAATTATGATATAGGTTTATATTTGTGAGACCTAGTTACTGTCAGAGTCCTTACTTGTAGAGCTCCAAGGGTCCTTCTTCAACCACCATCTCAGTTGTCGAACAGTCTTACGTAGAGCATGGCATTTGGAGCTCCTCGTCTCTATCGTGATTCAACTCGCTCCAAGCTATAGACTAATTCTCGATGATCTGCTCGAGCTCCACCTTCTCAACTGACAACAGATCTTCCAGTCAGCAAAGTATTCAAGAGTTCACCTACTTGATTGCCCTTTACTTGTTGGAGCTATTTTATTTTAGCTCCCCTATTGAGGAAAATATCCGATCTAAGTGATATATACTTAGATATGGAGAAGATGATGAAGAAGAAGATAAAGATGAAGATGATGAAGTTGGAAGGGGGAATGGTGCTATTTATAGCCTTTTTTGAATCTAAACTTTCTAGAAAATCACATCTTTTGATATTTGATTGGACCAGACAAAGAGGCTAAATTTTATCCTAAAACTTGGTCAAATCTATAGCGAATCTTATAAATATTTAATCAAGACATCTCAGCCATACATCATAACGTAAATTCAGAGGCAAATCCCAACAACCATTGCCAGTTAGCGAACATCACTAATTGATGAGTTTCGCCCGCACAGTCTGAAGTTAAGCGAACTTCGCCAATACCTAGTATCAATTGAATTTCGTTGATTTCTCAACTTTGCCTCAACAATAAAGAGAGTAAACCTCGTTCCAAACATAGAGTTAGATGAGTACATGTGTTGTTGAGCCTTCAACATGAGTCTACAACAAAGGAAGCTACATTCACCAGTACACATTTTGCAACCAAGTAGACTAAAGATGATTTTCTCAAATCCAAACAAGGTGACCTCGAGCTACGTTCAATAGTATATATCTAGCTATTAATCAAAGTATTTCAATCCTATCTACAAGTCAAATGCAGGATCTTGTATTTTTTTTAGGGGGGGTAAGTCTTATAAACGGTTAAAATATATTCTTACTCAGGCTAATGTTTAGCTTGGATCCAAGAAGTAAACGCCGATAGGCTAAACACTTCAAACGGGCCCAAAACCAATCCTACAACAAGCATTAGCAAAGGTGACTTAACAAAACATGCGAACCTCGCCATGCAACCTATCTCGATTTGACCCGACCAAGTCAAGAACAGGTCGACTGTCAAACAGCTATAGCGAACATTGCCATGTAGCCCATCTCAACTCGACTCGACCGAGTCAATAGCGAGTCAACTACTAATTCATGCCCCAGGCTGAGTCAAAAAGTGCCATTAGTCAGTCAAATGATGAATCAAATTCTGTGTTAAATTTAAACTCAAAGACGAAGTTCACCAACCAATAAACGTCGCTCATGGCAACCCAAGTGAACCAAGTCATCCATATTTCATAAGAAGGCTCGACCACATTTAAGCAAACCTCACCCAAACAACTTCAGCGAACTTCGTCAACTTAACAAACCTTGCTCAAACGTCTTCAGTGAACTTCAACAAATCAATGAACCCCACCAAACAGCTGTTTGAAGGCTACTTCAAGGAAATAACCACTTCCTATTAACTCCTATTTTGATGGCCACTTAATCCACAATTAAAGGTCATTGACTCTCTCTTTTAGTCTATAAAAGGAGACGAGATTGCTCATTTTTTGGATCGAATCTGATAAAGAGATCAATATACACGCACAAAGAGATTATTAATCTCACATTTGCTATTGAACAAATGTGATAAGAGAAGACTGAGTTATTTTCCAATCAACTAAGTTCCCATCAACAGCAAAAGACCCATCATCTTAGTCGATGCACGACAGAATACAAGATCGACATTCCATTGGCATATATAAAAGAACCCTTAGGAAATATAATTTTTTTTTCTTTGTTTTAGTGCAATTTTTTTACTACAAGCTGAGTTAATTGCAATATTAAAAGACCCAAAACAACATGGTAGGTACTTTACAATACTTATAACTACAATGCCATATATTACTTTTGCTGATTATATTGTGTCTCAAATTATGCATGCCCCTCGGACTACTCACTTACATGATGTCAATAGAATATATAAGTATTTGCATGGCACATTGGATCATGGTTTATTACTGCGCAAGACAATAAGAACAACTCTTGTTGCATATTCTGATGCAGACTAGACAGATTGTCCTAATAGCTCACGATCCACCTTCGGTTATGCAATATTTTTTGGCCCGAATCTCATTTCATAGTACTCTAAGAAGCAATGTATCGTGTCCAAATCATCTATAGAGGCCACATACGGAGTATTTGTGTTTGCTGAGACTCTGTAGATTCGGCATACCTTGCTTGAGCTAGGTATTGTCATTCGACATCCCAAAACCCTATTTTGTGCAATGATATCAGTGCCACTTATATCATTGCCAATCATGTTCTTCATGATAGGAGTAAACACATAAATGTTAACTATCAGTTTGTCAGGAAAGAGTTGTTCATGATGATTTGGTTACTCGCTATGTTACGACCCATCTTCAACTAGTAAATATTTGTTACAAAGGGATTTGTCAGTTCAACGCTTCCTATTTTTTAAGTCCAATCTATCTATTTGTCCACCCGTCCAGAATGAGGAAGTCTATTAGAGTACATGACACATAATATTGCAAATAATGGCTTATATGTAAATATGTAATTCACATGGAAGGGTGTGGGGACGTGACAAAACGAGAGGTGAGCTGCAGCACATAAAATTTCCCTATGCTAGTGCCACATGGCATTTTCTTATTCATTGAAAGAAAAATTGAAAGTGGATATATGCAAGGATATATAAGTTTTATGTGCAAGCTAAAATTATGAAAGGACTTTTATGTAAATTTTTTCATCTTTCCCTGCATCACTGCCTCTTGTGGTCCCGTCAAATTCCACCATCCCAAAAACAGTGCTAGTCATGACTCTAAATTCCGATCATAATTTCTAGAAATTTCAATCATTCTCCTCTCTCGCAATCTCTAAATCGTGATCTTAGATCCGCCTATGGTTACACGTTTCAGGCGTCCTCCCCAATCTGAGGAGGATCTTAAAAGTGGAAGGAACCTAAAAACCATAGAACCCACATAACTGCGAATAATAAATTGTTTGATGGGTAGCAATTTGTGATTGTTGATTTTAAATGGAGATTTCTGATGGAAAACTACCGACCAAATCATTTCCAGAGAAATTTAATTTTCACAAGAATTTCTGGTTCACAATCGAATCTAAGATCCACCCATCAAACACATTGCAAGGATTTCTAATTCTCAATTGAATCCGGGAGAGTGATATGCAGAGAGGTCAATGGGTATCTTGTATTTAGAAGTTGATTTTATATGTAACCTTTTGATGGGTGATCTTCATGAGATTTTGAATTTGTGCAGGAAAAATCTTGATTTCAGCAAATAAAATTAGTACCGATTCCTTTGGGTTTGGGAACATATTTTCATATTCTGGCGAGTCTTGGAAGTGGAAGCTATAGCGAAAGTGGCGGATTTCAGTATCGATGAGGCTGCGTCAAAAAGGAACGAAAGCGAAAAAACAAATAGGAGGAGGGAGATGAATTTGCAAAGCTTTTAAAAATGACCCCTTTGAAAACTTGACTTATACATATCAATATTAATAGTTTCTAATTTATTTCCCAAAAATCCCAAAGACTTATCGTGAATAAGAAAACACCGCGTGGTGCCAATGTAGGAAACTTCATGCACTGGCAACTCATTTAAGAAATAATGTGTATGATTGGCGGCTCATTTTCCTAAAGGAGCTACAAAGAGATAGTCATATGGTGAGGCCCACATTACTAGTCACATGAAAAGGTGTAGACCTCACCATTCTTTCTCTTAGTAGCTCATTTAGAAAAATAAACCGGCACTTCATACCCATCATTCCCGTATGTGTATGTATGTATGTATGTATATGTATGTGTGTGTGTATTCATGTATGTTTGTATATATACATACATTTGTGTGTGTGTATTATAAGAACCAGAATCTCATTCATTTTTTGAATAGGGAATAATTACATTTTTCTTTTATTCGAGGTTCTCTGAAGGATTCTGAGATGTTCACCTTCCATAATATGAAGTAGATACCTACTAATGATTTGTTTTAGAGATTTAATTGTAGTTGCAATGAAAATATGTTACAAGAAATACGCAGGAATACACCATAAATCCTAGAAATACTAGATACTCAATATAATGCGTACTCCAAAGTAACCAATCAAACTAAAAATAATTAAACAAATGTAACATATTTAAAAAATATATAATTAAATGGTAATGAAATGGAGGATGATCAGCAAGTAATAAAATAATAACATGAAGTCAAAATTGAAAATGCTTGAACATTTATGTATCAATAAAATAAAATCAAACATTTGTCAATTCTAGGTAAATAAAGTCGAAATCCAATTTCTTTACCCTACATTTTCGCAAAGGCATGAAAAATAGAACATAAGGATTGGACATTAAATTAAATTGAAGGGCAAAAATTACTGACATTTGAATGTCAACTTTGTGCAGCCGAGTACGAAATCAATAAAGGAGCATTTGGCAACCGTGACGTTTTTGTCTTTTTTGTTTTTGTTTTCAACAAAAACAATAAAACGCGTTTAGCAACCGGAGCGTTTTTTTGACTTGACTCTTTACAAAATCCAAAAAATAAACACTTTTCTCAAAACACCAAAATTGTGTTTTGAGATTCCGTTTCTTCATCTAAGCCGCCGCTGCTAGCAGCCGTCGCCCGCCCGCACGTCGCCGCCGCCACCCGTCGTCCTCCTGCCGCAGCCCGTCGCAGCCGCCCGTCGCAACCGCCCGCCTGTCGTCCGGCAGTCGCTCGCCCGCCGCCGCCACCGTCGCCCGCCCGCCCGTCGCCGCTCGCTCGTCGTCGACGTCCGCCCGCCGGCCGTCGCCACCCAGCCGCCGCCGCCGCCCGCCCGTCGTCAGGCCGCTGTCGCCGCCCGCCCGCCGACCGCCACCCATCGTTGCCGTCGCCGGCCCGTCGTTCGACCGCCCATCGCCGCCTATCGCCGCCCGCCTGGCGGGTACCGCCCGACCGTCGCCGCCCACCGGCTGTCGACGGTCGTCGTCCGTCCGCCGCCCGTCGGCCGGTCGCTGCCCACCCACCACTCGTCCGCTGGTCATCGCCGACGGTCGCTGTTTGCCCGTCGGCCGATCGTCGGCCACCCGACGCCCGCCCGCCCGCCCGTCACCCCGCCCCCCACCGCCGCCCGCCCGCCCGTCTCCAACCGCCGGCTGCTGACGGTCGTCGTCCACCCGTCGCCCGCCCTGGCGTCGTCCGCCCACCGCCCGCCTCGTCGCCGGCCATCCGCCGCCGCTTTATAAATAATAACTATAAATTGAAAATTTTCAAAACATGTTTGAAAAAACCACCATGACATGGTGTTTTTCTAAAAAATACAACAAAAACAAATACCTCAATTACCAAACACACCCTTAGATTTTCAGAGGACCCTAGCAACATAGAAGATACATGTGAAAAGAAATCGCTCCTGCACGATCTTTAATGATTGCTGAAGTCTTGTTCGACTCTTTTCACCGAACTTTTTAACTAAAATATCAAAACTGACTAAGATATCCTCCCCCCTCTTTAGAATTCAAAAATCTCTAATTTTTGTTAACGAGATATCTTGGCAAGCAATGATTTTTTTTTTTAATAAGTTGGTGTTGGGGTCCGAGGAAACACCAAGTCGCCGAGAGAGAAGGCCATGCACAATCAAAATAACGGCAAAAACACAAACAAACGAATTTTACGTGGTCCGGCAAGTTGCCTACGTCCACGGGACAAGAAGGGGGGTTACTGTTAAAAAAAAGAGAATACAACTAGAGTTTACAATCTCACAAAATCTTACAAATAAACCCTCAAACAAATCTCTCAAATCTCTCACCAATTCTCCCTCAAAGGATACACAAAACCCTCTCAATGGCTGCTCAAATTCGTCTCGTCAAACCCTAGAAACATGTGTTTCTATTTATAACAAACTCAATCCTAAACAATGTAGGAATATGAAAACGAGTCTGCCGCACCCGGGTGTGGTACGCACCACACCCCTGAAAACAGAGCAGATTCTGTCACACCTGGGTGTGGCAGATTCTGTCACACCTGGGTGTGGCAGATTCTGTCACACCCAGGTGTGGCACGCACCACACCCCTGAAAACAGGGCAGATTCTGTCACACCTGGGTGTGACAGATTCTGCCATACCCGGGTGTGGTACGCACCACATCCCTGAAAACACGACAGATTCTGACACACCTGGGTGTGGCAGACACCACCCCCCTGCCGAATCTTCATGTTTGCCAACACTTTGAACAATTTGACGCTATTTTCTACAGTTGAGAGGAGATATGCGAAATTTTCTCACACATTAATTTCTGTATTTAATACATGTTTATTGTGAGATAGAATCTTGTTGGGGAGTTTACTCTCCGCTATTTTGGTCTCCCTGATCTGGAGGTCAAACTACAATCCACACAATTAATTAAGAAGAACTCTGAGAGAGTTACATCCCAGCAAGTCTCGGGACCCCTACGAAATTCCAGTGGGGTTTAATTAATTAGCTGCTCCATGAAAACCCTGAGCACTCCGAAAACGTGACGATCTTACATGCACCTCTCTTGTTCATTTAGGACTAAACCATATTTATCATTAATTAACTTATAAATATTGATGGGTATCTTTTTACTGACTCTTACCTCGCTTCTTTCATTATCAAATGCGAGAAGCTTTTTCAGATCAGAAAGCCTCTAAATTGTATGAAACACATCAATCCTTCTCACGCGATAACTCTATTTAACCTACCTTGTCAGTAACCGTTAAATTATAGTTCTTTCCGGGCACAGATCTTCACATGACAATGAGTTCAACTGTGAGGGCGCCACTTGGCATCTATGCAGGTTGTCATTCAGATAAAATAATCTTTTTGTACAAAACTTTCCGAGTTTCAAGTGTCAGTGCAGACAAAAAAAAAAGGGAACAAAATCCCCATATAAATTTGTTCAGGTACCAGTGCATTTTATAAAGAAAGTGCCTCCTAAAAAGCGCTAATGGGTGGGGTTAAAATAGAGAAAATATATTATCCTTATCTTTATTCTATTATGTACCAAAGATTTTTATCCTTGTTTTTTTGTTAAAGTAAGAGAGAGAGTCTTGGATAAATTTTTCTTGAGTTGAATATTGAGTGTACACATATATTTTATACAAGTAAAGAAGGGTAAGGTGTGTTCTCACAACTAATGTGGGACTAAAACCCACTACAATACACTATTATCAACAGCCCCCCTCAAACACATGTTGAATCAAACAAAGTGAGTTTGCGTACAAGAAACTGAAACCAATGAACAGGTAATGCCTTTGTGAAGAAATATGTAAGCTCATCAGCAGATGAGACATGAGGAAGTAGAATTATCTTGTCTTGATAACTTGTTGACGGACAAAATGAGCGTCGATCTCAATATGTTTGGTCATCTCATGAAATACTAGATTATTAGCAATCTGGATGGTACTCTTATTATCATAATAGAGAGGAGTAGGAGTCGTAACAGAAATACCGAAATCACAGAGAAGACGACGAAGATGAATAATCTCTTTAGCTGTTGTGGACATTACACGATACTTTGCATCGGTGCTGGAAAGAGCAAAAACATCTTGTTTCTTACTCCGCCAGGAAATTAGTGTAGGCGTCAAAAATTACCTATAGGTCCCCGCACGCGGATCAAGATAGAGAGGAGACGATGAACATTGCTATTCGAGTCACAGAATCTCATTTGACGATGACAAACACACAAAGTGAGTCGACGGGCCATACGAAGCAACGGAACTTCGAAATAACGGGAACAAGAGCTGATCGGGAGCCCCACGTCGTTTACGAAAGGCGGAGAACCCCTCGTGTCCTATTTACTCCACATATGATCCAATCATGGGAGCCTGTAGATCTCCTCGTCGGCTTTCCAACGTATCTTGAACCACGTAATTCCGAGTCCGGACGACGAATTTACGATAGAAACAAACTCGAAGCGCCAAAATCAGAAAAAGCCAAACCAAGACACACCGTGGTGTCATGGCTTGGCCAAGACACTCTTTAGTGTCTCGGCCAAGCCGAGACACTCTCAAGTGTCTTGGCTTGGCCAAGATTGGCTTGGCCAAGACACTTATAAGTGTCTCGGCTCGGCCAAACCAAGACACTTCCAAGTGTCTGCAACACGAAAATGCTGATTTTGGTTGTTTCGGCGGTTTTTTCAATTATTAACCGCCTGGATTTGCTCCAACTGATCTGATAATGTGGTTAAGTGGTTTCAACTGAAGATAAGAGGAAATCAACCATTCTTATCCAAACACAGGGCTCCTGAAGCCTATAAATACAGCCCCAAGACCTTTATTTTTTCAGATCCGGAATTCTTGAGCGTTGGTGAAGCCCTGCCGAATTGAGGATTGAAGAGCCACGAATTTCAGAGAGGATGAGGAGACTTCAGTGGATTCTTCGGCATAAAGAAGAGGAGTTCGTCAGATCTGCAGTCCGGTTCGTTCCTTAAGATTACCCCGTTGCGGTGATCTTAAGAAGAGCAATTATCTTGCTGTTGCCGAGATAATCGCTTCGGCTTCTTGATTTCTTCACGAATCGACGAAGCTCCGGATCTGATCTGATTGTTTGGTGGTCCACGGATATCAATGTCCCCATCACATGCTAAGATCCCACGCAAGCAGAAGACCGATAAATGATCTCTGCGCTGTTTGACGAGAATTGTATTTTCATTATGTAAAAGTCTTATAAAAAGACTATCTTTTTGTAATTTCATTGTAACGACTGAAGTTATAATGAGTACCTCAATGAAGAAACCTATTTTCTATCCAAACAAGCTGGCGACCATAGTGGGAGCCAACAGCTTCGCTGCTGAAGCTGTCGTGCCGCAGCCGACGATCAAGATCCCGGTGTTTGAAGAGGTCGAATACGAATTTGACCAGCAGAAATTCGAGGAATATATTTCCTCCTCCTCCTCCAGATCTTCTTCTTGCAAACGCAGGAAAACCACTGCCGCGAAGAACATGCCTTCAGTCCGAAGATCAGGGCTGATGATCTGAACCTGAATGCAGTGGAAGACCCCTCTCTGACCTCCAAAGAAACCAGATCCAACGTTCATGACAACTCCTTGAAAGTCAAGGAGTTGCCCATTGAAAGTAAACCAGTGCTGACGAAGAGGGCTCGTCAAAGGCACCATCAGCATCTCGCGCGCCAATTTGCCAAGGCTTTGAAGCCTGTTGATGGGATCTGCTACGATGCAGATCTAAAACTTAGAAGGCGCATAGTGTTCCAGCAACAAGTTTTGGGAACCTCCTCCCAACCATCTACTAACAAATGGGTTCATGTCAAACAGAACCGTTGCACTCTTGAGGAGCGCATTCAGAAGCGTCGCGCACTTCTTCCGCATGCCCAGATCCTGGTGCGAAAAGCACAAGAAATACAAAAGGAAGAGGCGGTTAAGAGATCGCCGAAATCCAAACAGATTTGGATGCCAAGAGCTAGAGCAACGCCTAAGGCAACAACAGACGACGTTGCTCCCCAGCCTTCATCAACTTCGGATCCCGCTCCTTCCACTCCCACGCCTCCGGTGGGACCCTACGGTGATGTGGATCTCTCGAGAGTTAGAATTCCATTGAAAGATCGCCTCAGTGCTCAACATGAAGATCGAGGCAAAACTCCTATTAAAGAACGCTTGGGTCTAGTGAAGGAACCCCGAGCAACTCAACAAGCTAGGGGTCACAGCGCCCTCATGACAATATGAAGCCTTTTCATAAGGAGAAAATTCCAGCAACTGACCGCATCGGACTGGGAGTCGAAGGCCAGGAGCCCGTTAAGGTTTCACCCTCAGAAAGGTGTGATTCCAAACGTGTGACTCCTACAGACACCAACAAGGAGTTGTTTACTCAGAAGAAAATGCGTCAGACAGACGAACACATTATACCTGAGAATTCATGTAAACAGCCGATAGGTTGCTCTAACCACAACATCGATGAGTTGTACTATCAGGCTGGGGGTACGAATAAATCTCGAAAGAGAAGTACCCGGGAAACGGACTCTCATTGTCCGTGTACAACAATTATCAGGGTAGTATTATCAGCGTGTAGCTACCCCAAGACTGCTCCACAGAGGGTCTCGGTATTCCAAAGGCTTTCCTATGAAGCGTCGGAAACCAAGCCAAGGCGTTTTCGTAGAAAAAGATCAGCTACGCAAGATGACGAACTCCCAGAGGTCACAATCAATATGGCTGATAAAGGGAAGTCAACGCAAAGTTTTAGTCCTCGTCATTTTCCGGACGTATCCCAACGTATAACTCGGATACGCGCAGGAACTACTATGCGTAGGGACTATCAGAGGATGAATAGCGGATTATCCTCAGATGATGAAACATCAAATGCGAACTCTGCCATCGTTTCTAACAATACGATGTCCAGCACAGGATAATCTCGTGAGGCGTTCATGATCAACGCTGAACAAATGACCAAGATCATCGAGAATGCTTTGGCTAAGCAAAAAGAGAACTTCAAGTTCGAATTGGAAATAGCCATGATACAAATAAAGGAAGAGCATGACCAACAGATGCAGGCTCTGTCCAATCAACTTGGCGAATCTAGCCGCCGCACCCAGAACGTCACAGTTGACAGCGATCCAGAAGTGGACGAAATCATCATGGCCAACGCACCCCCCAAGAATACTAGG
This sequence comes from Asparagus kiusianus, assembly GCA_022839385.1. Lineage (NCBI taxonomy): Eukaryota > Viridiplantae > Streptophyta > Magnoliopsida > Asparagales > Asparagaceae > Asparagus > Asparagus kiusianus. The sequence continues at coordinate 195,081 of BQKN01000822.1, forward strand.
GGTGGTTCAAATGCACCCCATACAGATAACAACACTGGGGGTGGTCCCACCAAAGATAAAAATACAGGGGATGACAACATTGTTCCTCTCGGAAATCGTCCAAAACATGATACAGACGAGGACGAGAAGATGAAAAACCTCGAGAGCAAAATTAACGTTCTAATATCTGCTCGAGAGGTAAAGAAGACCGGCATTCTGTGTCCTTACCCAAGAGAGTGGGATTCGATCCCGTATCCGGCAAAATTCAACCTGATCAACTTCATGCCGTTCGACGGGAAGGGCTCGCCTACTCAACATTTAATCTACTTCAAGTCCTATTTGGGCACGATCTCCGGTAATGAAGCATGGATGGTTCGGTCATTCGTCGGCATCCTTCACGGGCCTACCTTCAATTGGTACCGCCGTCTCAAACCTAGAAGTGTTAACATCTGGGACGATATGGAGAGCTCATTCCTCGGCAATTTCTTTAATGACGACGCCGAGATATCCATCAGGACACTCTTTGAGGAGAAACAGGAAGACGAAGAGACAGTTGACGACTTCATCAAACATTTATGGAATAAGGCGATGAACTGCCGAGATCTGATCACGGAGGACTTAATCCTCCAAACATGTCATAACAACCTATCTATTGAGATATTGGAAGTTATGGGAGTCGCACCGTCTAACACATGGAAAGAGTTGAAGACGTACGAAGAGTAGGCCGAACGCTTCCTCAGAAGGAAGAAAACTGAGAGAAGCCAACCAGCGGCTAACTCTCCGAACTCAAGCTTCGTCTCTCGTGGTAAAGGGAAGGCCCCTGCAGCTGTTGTTGATGTTAATCAGACGTCACAACAGTAACCCTGAAGACAGCAGAAGACTTCGGGTCTGAGACTCTAAAAAGAGTACTCCTTCAAGGATGAGGATGTTCCAGCCATTTTCGAGTCCCTCCTTGAAAATAACAAGATCAGATTACCACCTATCACGAATCAGGAGGAAGCTGACAATATCTCGGATCCAAAGTACTGTGCGTATCACAGGAGGATCCTTCATCCCACCAAGAATTACTTTACTCTCAAAAATAGCATCCAAACCTTGGTTGAAGTCGGCGTCATAACGCTCAATTAAGTCGAACGAAAAATCTGACAAGTACAAGAGTATAAACTACTCCTTCTGACACTCCGAAGAGTATACGAGTATAAACTGCTCCGCAAAACTCCAACCGATATATGAGTCTAAACTGTTATCTTTCTTTTACGGGAAGTTCCTGGAGAGTGCCATGCCTGGTATTCTTAAGGATAACCCGGTCATTCAACTGAATACAATGAGAAACCCGGTTTCGCAAAGAAAGCTGGGGGTGGATTATTCATGTAACGGGGAGTTCCCGGAAGAATGTTAAATGTAATATTCTTAGGGATAACCTGATCATTACGAACAAAGTGATAAACACTAAACTTCCACTGTGATTTTCGAACTCTCTTTTGCTGAGACGAGATTCGATCACTTCGTTGGATCAATTTTTCCTCACAAAACTCTCATTGGTGTTTGACGACTCATAGTCTTCCACCACAAAATTCCCCACCGATCAGACCAATTGACGAGGGGACCATCAAAATTATTTTCAGTTGAATCCACTTAAACTCCCGCTATATCTATGCACTCAACACTCCCATTGTTAGAGTCCGAACATAGTACTTGGGATTTTAATCTTCTGTTTACTGACAATTGTCAAACCTCTCCGTGTTAAGTATTTGTCACTTAACACTAGGAACCCCCTTTGAGTGATTTGTACGAATCAACACTCCTACTGTAATTTGTACTCCCACTCTTACTATTCACTTGGTCAAACCTTCCTATAGTTAGGGCCACAACAAAAGTCCCCTCTCAATTCCTTCCATGAACGAGAGGTCCACTTTCAAATTGAGCGATGAAACCTATAAAAGGTAAGATCGTCTCAAACCTCCCACTCCTACTGATTTCTTGGTCAAACCTATAAAAATTAGGGCTAAAGCCAGAATCCCCTCTCGGTTCCTTCCATGAACGAGAGGTCCACTTCCAAATTTGAGAAATCAAATCTATAAAAGTTAGGATTGTCTCCAACCTCACTTGGTCAAACCTGCAGATAGTTAGGACCAAGATCGAAATGCCCCTTTCAATAAACGAAAGACTTTCACCTTTTCCTATTCGGCCAAACCTATAAAAGTTAGGGTCGAAATCGGAATTTCACCTTAACAAATGAGGAATTCTTTTCTTGGATTAAACAACCAATCCTATAAAAGTTAGGGTTGCTTGAATCTTTCTAATTCTCAGAGTGGAGATCCCACTCCTAGTTTCACTTTTCTGGATTCTTAGGGTGGAGATCCCACTTCGAGTTTCCTTGGCAACTGGAGATAGAATATAAAATTCTTCCTCTTCGGTTTCGGGAGATAGAATATAAAATTCTTTCTGTCTCATTTTTTAACACCATCCTTCAACTCCATAATCCATGCCTTACACGTGCGGGGAATTTTATCCCGAAGCCTAAGTAGGGATAAGTCAACACCTAACACGCGCTACCGATTAGTCCTTGACCGTAAAAAAAGACAAAAGTCTACATATTCGATATTATGGTAGATTGTTATTAATAACACCATAATCTGTGCTTCACACGCACGGGGAATTTTATTCCGAATCCTAAGTAGGGATAAGTCAACGCCTAATACGCGTTTCTAGTTTAGTCTTTCACCAATTGAAGAAGACACCAGAATTTCAGTCTGGGGAATTTTATCCCGAAGCCTAAGTAGGGATAAGTCAGCGCCTAACACGCGTTGCCGGTTAGTCTTTTGCCGTAAAAAGAACGAAAGCCCACATATTCGACATGGTGGCAGGTTGTTATTAATAACACCATAATCCGTGCCTCACATGTACGGGGAATTTTATCTTGAAGCCTAAGTAGGGATAAGTCAGCGCCTAACACGCATTGTCGGTTAGTCTTTGACCGTAAAAAAGATAAAAGTCCACATATTCGATATTCTGTCAGGTTGTTATTAATAACACCATAATCCGTGTCTCACACGTACGGGGAATTTTATCCTGAAGCCTAAGTAGGGATAAGTCAGCGCCTAACACTCGTTGTCGGTTAGTCTTTGACCGTAAAAAAGACAAAAGCCTATATATTCGACATTATGATAGGTTGTTATTAATAACACTATAATCCGTGCCTCACAAGTACAAGGGATTTTATCCCGAAGCCTAAGAAGGGATAAGTCAGCGCCTAACACGCGTTACCAGTTAGTCTTTTGCCGTAAAAAGAACAAAAGCCCATGTTTGGTGGAAAATCTGTAGTACAAAGAATAATAAAATAATCATATTTGATTTATTCTCTCTAACTGCTTAGAAAAAGAATGATTATAACCCTGTCAATCTCGATTACATTGGATTTCTTGATTATAAAAGAGAGGAGAATGATATGGATTCTCCCCTTTGTTTAATTCTGGGTTCTTCACGGTGACGATGAGATGCCTCCCTCGAATACTCGCGTCGAGTTTGCTTCTCGTTGACGATCCGAACGTCTTGATTCACTAGAACATGATTTTCTCCTCACGATTTGACGTTGTGGAGAACTTGCAAAGCAAGCTTTAGTACTCTGGATGAGTTGATAACTCTGAACGAGTTTGAAACTCTATGAAAGAGTTAATTTAACCAGAAGTCGGTTATAAGCCAAGGATGAAGAAGCTCCTATTGCTGATCTCCAAAGCTCCAGCCGAAGGACGAAGAATCATCTTTGCTGCCAATTCTTAGGTCAAAAAAACCAGCCCTTAACTCGGTTGAGTTTACCCCTATTTATAGAAGATTAAGGGGTATAATCGCCTCCTTAATTCGCTCCTAAGTAGGGCTGAATGGGGTGTAACCGCCCCCTTAAATAGCTGTCCAAATCGTGGGAAAACAGTTTTAAAACCGTTCACTTCGTGCTTTGAACGAGTCAAACGCTAAAAAATAGCGTTCAGGACCCAAACTCTGTGTTTTAGACTTGAAACACAGAGTTGGGCCTATTTTGGTGGCTGAACGATAGGTCGCGCTGTATTTTAAACCTGAAACGCAGAGTTAGGACGCATAGATAAACTCTACGTTTTGACATCTGAGATGCGGAGATGAATTCTGTATTTTGGCATCTAAGACGCAGAGATGAACTCTGCGTTTTGGCATCTGAGACGCAGAGATGAACTCTGCGTTTTGGACCTGGGACGCAGAGTTGGGCTCTGCATGAACTCTGCGTTTTGGACCTAGGATGCAGAGTTGGGCTCTGCATGAACTCTGTGTTTTGAGCTTGGGATGCAGAGTTGGGCTCTGCATGAACTCTGCATTTTGATTCTGGAATGTAGCCATGATCTCCGCGTTTCGAGTTTGGAACGCAGCCATGACCTCTGCGTTTTGAGTTTGGAACGCAGCCACGACCTCTGCATTTTGAATCTCAAATGCGATCACGACCTCTGCATTTTGAATCTCAAATGCTGTCATGACCTCTGCGTTTTGAGTTTAGAACGTGAGCATGACCTCTGCGTTTTGAGTTCAGAATGCGGGCATGACCTTTGCGTTTTGAATCTTGGATGCAGAAGTGAGCCTCAGACGGGCTTGGTGAGCTTCAGGCTAAGTCCAATATTCAGACGAAGTGTAGTCTCACAGACGGACTTCAGAACATAACTTGCTGCGAAGAACAGGTCATAACTTTCAAACCGTAAGTCGGAATGGGACGAATTATATATGAAAATCGGCTATCTCGACGAGACGGAGCCGACTAAACAAACCCAATAGGGTTCGGTTTGCTTCCTCCATTTCACCAAATTCCTTCTGGTTTAAGAGATATCTGTATTTTAATATGAAGAGACCGTCAATTTGTAGTCTCTTTTGCTAGAGCGTTGTAAAGATCGTCACCTTGTAACCTTCATCTTGGTTCCTTGAAAATATTGGAGTCGTCAGATTGTAACTCTCGATGTTGATTATGAAGGCTCTTGAATTAGAGCTTTCATTAGTTGTTGTGAAGGTCGTCAGATTGTAACCTTCTATGTGAAATTCTTCAAATTGTAGCCTTCTGGAAGTCATCGAATTGTAACTTCCATCATCGGTATTTGATGGGGATCAGCTATCTGTAGTAATTTTTAGACAGCCTACAGCCCACATATTCGACATTGTGGCAGGTTGTTATTAATAACATTAAAATCCGTGCTTCACACGCACGGAGAATTTTATCCCGAAGCCTAAGCAGGGATAAGCCAACGCCTAACACGAGTTGCCGGTTTAGTCTTTTACCGATTGAAGAATACACCAGAATCTGAGTCTGGGGACTTTTATCCTGAATCCTAAGTAAGGATGAGTCAGTGCCTAACACGCGTTGCCGGGTAGTCTATTCCAGTGACAAAAACAAAGTCTACGTATTCAATATCGTAGCACTAAGAGAGTTAACTTTCTTAGCACAACATCACATGCGGAACGGATTTAAACAATCCGCTTGCTAGCCCGACTCAAACGGTAGTCGGTAAAGGCATATCAAATCCGTTGATGGCTGAGGATTTGCTAAAAATCCTAAATCTACGTCTAACACACGTTGTCGGGTAGTCTATTCCCGTGAGAAAGACGAAGTCTACGTATTCAATATCGTAGCACTGAAAGATTTAACTCTTTTAGCACAACGTTATGTGCAGAACGAATCTAAACAATCTGCATGCTAGCCCGACTCAAACGGTAGTCGGTAAAGGCTAATCAAACCCATTGATGGCTGAGAATTTGCCTAAAATTCTATAAATGTGAGTCGTTGATGCATCAGCTTCATTAGTTGGTCTCGTGACATGAGCATCCAACAACTTTAGGATAAGATCCATACATGCTGATGAATCAGCTTTCATAGTTGGTCCTGTAGCTCCGACATTTGGGACCTCCATGCTCTAATACCTTAAGAGCTTAAACTGTGTATACTTCAGCAAACGTACGAGTATAAACTATGTCGACGTCCAGCGATCCGAAACCCTATGTCAACGCCGGTCAACATGTAACCCTAGGTCAACGCCAGTCAACGCGTTGCAATAAAAAGTCAACGTCAGAGCGATTCAAAACCCTAGGTCAATGCCGGTCAATGCATAACCCTAGGTCAACGCCAATCAATGCGTTGCTATGAAAAAGTTAACGTTGGGCAATCCGAAACCCTAGGTCAACGCCGGTCAACGTGTAACCCTAGGTCAATGCTAGTCAACGCGTTGCGATGAAAGTCAATACGAGTCAACATATCGTGATGGAGATAGTCAGTTCAAAGTCAACTTAATGATACGAGCCAAAATCAACTCACCAGTTTTGATTCAAGATTTCGACGACGGCCAGACGATAAACGCAGTGCTGGAACAGTTTTAGTTATTCATCAAAATACCGAGCAAACTAAAAATCGAAGGAGTTAAGAATCAAAGCTATCTATAGGTCCTTTTACACTGACTGAAGGTTGGACTGATCATATCTAAAGTATTTCAGACTCATCTATAAAAGAAACGAGACTGAAACACTTTGGAGGGGGTATCTGTAGGCGTCAAAAATTACCTATAGGTCCCCGCACGTGGCTCAAGATAGAGAGGAGATGATGAATGTTGCTATTTGAGTCACAGAATCTTATTTGATGATGAAAAATGTATGAAGTGATTCGACGGGTCATACGAAGCAACGAAACTTCGGAATAACGGGAACAAGAGCTGATCGGGAGCCCCACGTTGTTTACGAAAGGCGGAGCACCCCTCATGTCTTATTTACTCCATATATGATATAATCATAGGAGCCTGTAGATCTCCTTGTCGGTTTTCCAATGCATCTTGAACCACATAATTCCGAGTCTGGACGACGAATTTACGGTGGAAACAAACTCGACGCGCCAAAACCAGAAAAAGCCAAACCAAGACACCCCGTGGTGTCTTGGCTTAGCCAAAACACTTATAAGTGTCTTGGCCAAGCCAAGACACTCTTAAGCGTCTTGGCTTGGCCAAGACACTTATAAGTGTCTCGGCCAAGCCAAGACACTTCCAAGTGTCTGTAACACAAAAATGCTGATTTTGGTTGTTTCGGCGGTTTTTTCGATCGTTAACCGCCTGGTTTTGCTCTAACTAATCTGATAATATGGTTAAGTGGCTTTAACTGAAGATAAGAGGGAATCAACCATTTTTATCAAAACACAGGGCTCCTGAAGCCTATAAATACAGCCCCAAGGTCTTTATTTTTTTTTAGATCTAGAATTCTCGAGCGTTGGCGAAGCCCTGCCGAATTGAGGATTGAAGAGCCATGAATTTTAGAGAGGAGGAGGAGACTTTAGTGGATTCTTCAGCATAAAGAAGAGGAGTTCGTCAGATCTGTAGCCCGATTCGTCCCTTAAGATTACCCCGTTGCGGTGATCTTAAGAAGAACAATTATCTCGCTGTTACCGAGATAAGTGCTTCGGCTTCTTGATTCCTTCGTGAATCGACGAATCTGTGGATTTGATCTGATCATTTGGTGGTCCACGGATATCAACGTCCCCATCACAGGCCAAGATCCCACGTAAGCAGAAGACCGATAAACGATCTCTGTGCTATTTGACGAGAATTGTATTTTCATTGTGTAAAAGTCTTATAAAAAGACTATCTTTTTGTATTTTCATTGTAACGACTGAAGTTGCAATGAGTACCTCAATGAAGAAACTAATTTTCTACCCAAACAATTAGGGAATCACAAAAAAGTATACAATAACCTATGGTAGATTTCCTGATAGTGGGATCACCATCCCAATCAGCATCAGAATATGCATAAAGCTCTAACTTGGATGTAGCATGACACAGAAGAGAGCGAGTGCTAGCACCCCGGAGATACCAAAGAATCTGTAATAAAGCAACATAGTGTACAGAACGTGGGGCACTAACAAATTGACTGACAATGCCAATAGCATGAGAGATATCGGGTCGAGAGATGCACAGATAGACTAACTGACCAACAAGATGTCGATATCAGGTAGGATCAGATAGAGGCTCACCATCAGTAGAGCGAAGTTTGACATTCTGTTGGAGTGGAGTATCGAAAGTTGCATCGTCAGTTAGCTCAACTCGATCTAGAATATCTGAGAGATACTTCTGTTGAGACAGTAGTACACCCTGCGGGCCTTGAAAAATTTCTAGACTAAGAAAATACCAAAGAGATCCAAGATCCTTCATGTGGAACTGTTGTTGCGACTAAGATTTTGCATACTTTATACCAGTCACATCGTTACCTGTAATAATCATATCATCTACATAGATAAGTAATAAAACTCTACCACACGATGTAGTTCGAACAAACAGAGAAGTATCTTGATAACTTTCCATAAAGCCCGCCTTGAGTACGACATCGTGAAAATACTCAAACCAAGCGCGGGGTGCCTGCTTGAGACCATAAACAGCACGGCAAAGGAGACATACATGTCCCGTAGGAATATTAGACCCTAGAGACGGTTGCATATATATTGTCTTAGATAAAGAGCCATGAAGAAAAGTATTTTTGACATCCATCTGGTATAAGGACCAACGATGAGCAGCAGCGACCGCAAGAAGAGTACGAACGGTGGGCATCTGAGCAACAGGAGCAAAGGTCTCCTCATAATCAATACATTATTGTTGAGTAAAACCTCGAGCCACTAAATGAGCTTTCCGACGTTCAATGGTGCCATCAGGATTATACTTGACCTTATAAACACATTTACCTTCAACTAAAGAGATGACAGGGGGATAGGGAACAACATCTCAAGTATGTGTTTGCTGAAAAGCCTGAAATTCCTCAACTATAGCATGTCGCCATTCTGGAAATTGAACGGCCTCTTGAAAGGACTTTGACTCAATTGTAGTATGAATGGAAACAAGAAAATTATGAAAAATAGATGAATAGGATGTAACATAAGTATACCGTGCATGCATGACATGTGGTCGTTTGCCTCGACGTAGAGCAAGAGGAACCTCAGGTGGGAGAGATGCTGATGCAGGTGCATGGTGGTCAATAGTATTTTCTGGAGTGGATATCATGTCTACGGGATAGGGATCAGATGGTGGAATAGAAGGCTCGTGTGAGGGAGATTCAACAGAAGTAGATGGAGAGATTTCAGAGAGATCTCGAAAGGAGAACTGAGGTAAGGAAGTGGGTGATGTATCTGGCGGAGAAGAACGATCAGTAGTGTAGAGGAAATTAAAATCACCAGAAGCAGAATAAAATGGAGAATCCTCTTCGAACTGAACATGTCGAGATATATGAACTCGACAAGATGCGAGATCATAACAACGATAACCTCAATGTTCCGAACTAATTCCTAAATAGACACAAAGAACAACTTTGGGAGATAATTTATCATGTTCGTGAGATGGCAGAAGAACAAAATAGCGACAACCAAAAACGCAGACCAGATCATAATGGGGAGGATGAGTATAAACATGACTATGAGGAGTAGCACCAGAAAGAGAGCTAGATGTAGTGATATTAATAGCATGAGTAGTAGTGAGAATGGCCTCAGCCCAGAAACGATGAGGAACAGAGTAAGAAATGAGCATGGATCGAGCGGTATCAAGAATATGACGATGTTTACGTTCAGCAATACTATTTTGCTCATGAGTGTAGGGACATGACTGTTGAAAGATAGTCCCATGAGAGGATATGATAGAGCGCATGGTAGAGGATAGGTACTCTTTGGCACAGTCAGAACGAAAAACTTTAATACGAGATTGCCATTGAGTGAAGATCAAGTGAAGGCTTGATAAGCAGCAAGTACGTCAGAGTGATTTTTAAGTAGGTAGACCCATGTATAACGAGAGAAATTATTGATAAAACTAACATAATATAAGTAGCCAGATGAAAAAGGCAGAGGAGCTGGCCCCTAGATATCAAGATGGACCAAATCAAATAAGAAAGTGGAAACAGATGTACTGGTTAGAAACGATAGAGTAGTGCATTTAGCCAATTTACAACCAGTGCATGACTCAATATGAGAACAAGAGGATACATGACCAAGTACTTTGGACTGGATAAGACTTTCCAGCCTTTTATGAGACACATGACCAAGTCGTCTATATCACAAATCTACAGAAAGCAAGATAGAGGATTTTGGACTTACAGAAGCAACAAGAGAATGTGGACGTATGGACTCTGGAATGTGAAGATATTCTAGAAATTACAGTTTGTGTCTCCTTAGACTGGCCCTAACAATCTTGCCCATCTGTGGATCCTGCACAATATAAGTATCAGAAGAACATGAGACAAGTAGGCCATCCATACATAAGGAGCTAACAGAAATTAAATTCAAACACAACTGAGGAGCCACATAGACAGGACCAAGAGTTAGATGACCAGATGGGTCAGTTTATGGGTTGATAGAGCCATACTAAGTGATAGACAAAGGTTGTCCAACAACTGTGTAGATAGAGGGAAGAGAAGAGGAAGTGAAGACAGAAGATAAAAGAGAGGCATTACGAGTCATATGAAAGGAGCAGCTAGAGTCAAAAATCCAGATATCATTCATACCAGAGATCGAAGGGTTGGCTGAGGAACCAACAAGACGCATACCAGAGAGTTGTGCAGTAGATGTAGAGGCTCTATGCTGAAGAGCATCAATTTGATGGCGAATATTAGAGAGTTGTTGTAATGATCATGAATTTTCGATACTAGTTAAAATAATTTTTCTAGTATTTTATATTCATTTATTATTTTCATAAAAGTATTTACATTTTCTTGATTTTCTAGAATTTTCTATGATTTAAAAATCCATATTTATTTTAATAATTTTACTATTATAAATTAAATTGTTAAACTAATACTTGATTATTTATTACTGTTATTATTATTGTTAATGACTATATTATATTGATTTTTAGCCTATTCCATTCCCTCGTATTTTTCCTACATTTTTCTGTATTGTTTTTTTATTTTTAGTGTATTTTCTTTAAACCCTAACCCTAACTCTAACCCTAACCTTATATATATATATATATATATATAT